>JAKGSA010000134.1:1095132-1195307 GCA_033558755.1 Philaethria dido
TGGTAGCAAGGTAAAGCGCGGCGTTGAGTTTCGCCACTCAGCACGCAATGCCTCAATTCAGCAGTAGGAGTAACGTGGAAAACGGTAACTTTAAAATAGAACGGAGTGTCTAAACACTAGGTACTCTGGTCGCCTCTCTATACTGCTATACTGAGTAACTGTCTATAAGTCTATAATTAAACACCTGTGTTAAATGTCAGTCACTCACTTGTACCTATGTACAAGCTAAAATACTGATCATAGAAGGTATAAATCTTGCATGGAGATTCTTCGGGGAGTGTAGGGTAGCACTAACAAAAATTATAGGTCTCAGAATATTTCTTGAAATTTCTACTTAGGTTATAGAGTCCACTCAAATTAAGTCACAGGATACAGCTAGTATAATATAAAGTGTAGATATCATTAATATTCTAAGTCGAAACTGGATACAATTCTTTTATAACATTTATTATGGCAACTTCAAAATTTAAATGAGCTCTTTTGTTTGTAAGTTGTAAAATAGCAGTCGTTTATAGCTCTAGTGACGCCAAATAAGGTAAAATTACATTACGTCTGTGTAAATGTGAGAGCGTTCTACATTTGAATACTCATTTATTGCCAATTTTGTAGCCACTTAAAATAGAAAATATAATTCGTCTGCAGTTATTTTAATTTATGCACATATTAAATATTTAGTTTTATAATTCTTAATTATTTTTATTATTTCTAACGTTATTTTTAATTTGGATATACGTAACGCCTGTCGTGGCGCAGAGGCACAAGTGTGCGACTGTAAAGCGACAGGTTGTGAGTTCGATTCCCACTCCAGGAAATTAAGTATTTTCATTTTCTGGGTTTGGTAACAAGGCAAAGCGCGGCGTTGAGTTCCGCCACTCAACACGCAATGCCTTTTGCTGGAGTGGGAGTCGAACCCACAACCTGTCGCGTTTACAGTCGCACGCTTGTGTCTCTGCGCCACGACAGGTAGTTGAAACAGAACACGGAAATTGTCCTTCTTAGTAATAATAATTATTATTACAATTTCGAACTACAAATTCTAAGAATAATACAACAAAGTAGACCTTTAAAACACTTATCTAAAGTTACCTTACCTTTTTTTCAAAGAGCATTTCAAAAACTAAAATAAACATTCGAATATCGACAATGGTCAGTCAATTTTTAATCCCAATCGGACCGCAGGTAACCGATACTGAGGCAGGTATACACTTGTTTTGTACCACTATACTTAGAGGCTAAAAAAATATCTTATCTTAAGCCTTTGTAGCGCAGTAGGACAGTTTCAAACTATAAACGCGGTTGTTTGAGGTTCGATTCGCAGTCGGGGGAATGATTATATTTGATGATATATTATCTTAATTTTCCGCTCTAGTAATAAAACGTACCAGTGGCGAGGCGTCCATATAACATGGTTCCCACCGGCTTACTTTTGGTAAATGACAAATATATACCGGTTCGCCTAAATCTACTGGCTTACCTTTTAACGCGGAGTGTCTTGACACTATGTTTATTCTGACTACTCTGCTATTTTATTACCCGTTTTTAGAGTACAGGTATGGAAAGGTTAGGTCTAAAGAGAGGTCTGCTAATATGGTAGTCATGTTCAGTCACCTGTACGAATCAAATCCTTCTTTGTGTGAGTGATAAATTGTAACATCTGTCGGTCGAGACGTGCCTTTTATCTCTTATGTATAGAATTTGCATGATTGTTTCTGCTCATTTTGGTTTGGTAAGGTCGAAAATGCTTATTTTTTTGTATTTCCGGCGGAATATTAGAGGAAAATTGAGCGATTTGTTAGTATATCGTATATTATTAATTATATTAGCTATATTCCGTTTGCTTGGAGTATAAAATATAGTTTTATATTTTCGTTGATGTACAAATTTCGTGAAATTATCTCTTAGTAAAGCAAAGCGCGGCGTTGAATTCCGCCACTCAACACGCAATGCCTCAATTCGACGGAAAGTGGGGAACGGAATTGTTGTAAGAGAACGGAGTGTCTTAACACTAGGTTCTCAGGTTCCCACTGCCTACCCTGCTATATTCAGGATACAACGTGAAGTTAAAAAAAATCTCTTAGTACTTCCCTACTCTCGTCAAAGAGCTTACATGCCAAATTTTAGCTTTCTATGACCAGTAGTTTCGCCTGTTCATTATCTGTCGATCACTCATTAAACCAAGCATTTTACATACACAGCTATAAATAAAACCATACATTAATTAGAACTGCGGTGTTAAGTTACAAAACCACGTAACTAACACTAACAAATGAACAAAGTCAGAGTGAATTAGCTAGCCAACTTTGAAGGCTTCGACAAAAAACTACCTGTTCATACAAAAAACTCGCAAAACAGCTAAAAGACGTCGATTGATACTTGTCTTCATTCACCTGGCGTTTCCGCTCGGTAGATACACCTGTGGATACGTACAAAAAGTGACTTGTATACAATTACATACTATATCCATATTTAGTTAACGTCACATTGATGTTTTAATTATTTGTGTAATTGTTGAAGCATAATCGTTACTTTGACAGTTTCATTTTTTTTAATTGGGCTTTAATTTCCTTTGCGTGATAAAGGACTTGGTTAATAATAATAATAATTCTTTATTCAAGTGACATTGACTCATTATGGTTAGTAAACAAAAATTTCTTACTGACTAGGTTAGTTATTATTACATTTTTTTTTTAAATATATGTTACAATACACATGAATCACCGCTGCACCATCCCGTTTGCAACGGAACAGCAATGATTCATATATATGCAATCTAGTCTATTAGATATCATGTTCAGGATTTTGTTGACACTACCCCGTACCCTACGCACCAGAGACCCGCATCTTTTTCTCATGAGGGCGTAAAAACAGTCAACACGCGCTTCAGCGAACAATAAGTAATTAATTAAGTAATTTTTCATTTTTTTTCTAATAGATAATATATTCTATAAAATTTTAAACTTTTAAAATTTCAATTTGTTCTAATGCGCGGTGTTTTCTGCCATTCATTACGGAATCTCTTGATTTCGGGCGTAACGAGAACAGAGTGTTCTAACACTAGACTCTTTCTTTACTTTGCTAAGTGGAAAAACACGTGAATCAAAAATATCTAAAGTTTCATTAAAAATTATAAAGTAACTTGTAGTTTTGACAACTTAACTAAATTACAAAATATACTTTTTGGATTCTTTGAAAAAAAAAAGATATACAAAAAAGCCGTTTCCCGCTCTATAGCATGCATATATATATATATATATATATATATGAATTCAAGGCATGAGATTTATAAAATAGTATTTCTTAGTCACCTATGAATGGGTAAGGGCAAACAATTATACAATGTACGTTTCAAACCCGGTAAGGCAATGGCGCTCGTTACTAACACGCACATGAATGAAGAGAATAATTATGAAGCCGTCAATGAATAATTGATCGATTATTATTATAATTATCGATATGTTATTTCCCACGACTCGACTTGTTTTATTCTATGCGAATATGTATACGAGGCTCTATTTTCTTCTCTTGCCTTAAAAAAATAAGATATGTACAATACGTATTCTGAGACATAAATTGTTAGATACAGGAGGTAAACATTAATACATATTTTCAATGGGCTCCTTAAACGTATACTTGGGTCTTAAGTCCCAGGCACTGGTAGGAGGTTCGTCCTCCGTCTGGCTCGCGACCACTATCATGTCAAAGACGAACCGCCAAATATCTTTTCATGTGTTCCGGTTCGATGGCATGTAAGCCAGGTTTCCCCTTTCCCACCCATCCTTTCCCCAAAATATGGTGGATCCGATAGCGGACTACTACATTGACCTCCCCTTCCATTTGTATTAGAGGATACAAACAACGGCAACGCATCTACAACATCTTTAGTAGTGGTGTTGTAGATGTCCAAGCGGTCCTTCTGCTCGTTTGCCATCCGTTATAAAATGCACTAGCTATCATATAAAAAAGAACTATCAAATATAATTCAGCCAAATGCAATCAAACTGATAACTACCTCTTCTTTCTGAAGTCGGTTACAATAATCCCAGCAGCTGTTTAATGTATATAAATATGTAACGTCAAACAGTTTAGGTTCCTGTGAATCCTAATATCGGGAATTCAAATGCGCTTCAGAAATTTGAATGAACTACGTGATGCGATTATATAAGAGCAACAAAACTTTATAAACAACCGTTTTTAGAATATAAAGTAACTAAATTATATTTTTGTGGGGCAGTATATGACTTTAAGCGCGATTGGTTGTGGATTCGATTCCCACTTGGAGAAATGATCATTTTAAATTTATTTTCATTTGTCCGCTTTGGTAAGATAAAATGCGGTGTTGAGTTCCACCACTTAACGCGCAGCTTCGAATTCAGGCGGAAACGCCGAACGGAGTGTCTTAACACTAGGTTCTCTATGACAACCTTGTGATGCGGGATAAACGGTGAAGTTGCTAAACAAAAATAAATGAATGTTTTTAAGTGTGATTAGTTTATTCTATTTGTGATTTTTTCCTTAAGGAAGTATATTATAATACAAATACAATATTCGTATCATTACAATCTGATGATCAATGATTAAGTTACTCTAAATTCCTACAAATTGTAGCCTATGTGTTCTTCTGCAAAAGCTATATTACTGTAAAATTTTAACATCACGCTTTTTAGTGTTTCTTTTTATGTTAAAATCTTTTTTTTGTTTTACATAGACATGGACAGGCAGAGGGAACTTGATAACTTAGTGTTAAGACACTCCGTTCTCTTAAAATTTCCTTTCCTCACTTAATCACCCATTAAAATATACCCAATTATTTATTAAAGAAAATGCTTACAAAGTCTTTAGATAATATGATTTACTTTAGATACTAATAATAAAATGAAGAGACAAAGAACGGGTGACGCGATAAGGTCCTTTAAAATGTTAAAGATAAATCGGTTATCGGTAGACGACGACAAAGGGATTTTCTTTTGCTACACAACCAATATAAGTTGTATCCACTTTATAATTTTGAAACCTAAAATATATTTATTTACGTCTTAGTCTAGAGTTTTGGAAAATAAGCTGCGTATATTATTAGAGATATTTTTTGTTCAATTGTGGGTTCGATTCCCACTCGAAAGAATTATCATTTTCCTCACTTAACTTACCGCTCTTTCCCTAGCGGTATAGTCAGAGAGAACGGAGCGACGAACGCTACCCTCATACTCGCTCCCTGCATACCTCTTTCGCCTCCTCCACGCCCCCCGGGGGTCCTCATTTTTTTTACGTGACCTGCCTCCAGTACCATTGATACTGTGTTCTCCACCCTCTTCCACTTTCCTCCGAAAAAGTATATCAATTGTTTACTCTAGCAAGATGAAATGCGACGTTGAGTTGCGCCAATCAAAAAGTTACCCTTTGCGTAAAAATGTGTAAAGCTAAAAAAACGTCTTAATTTCCCCGAATTGCGTACTTTTCCAAATATTAGTAAAATTACTTAATAAACTCAATTTTGAAATATTGTGTTAAAGTATTAACAAGAACTTGACTTATAAAAGCATTAAAATCTCTTCAAAACGTAATCTAAGTACTACCATTACTATAACTATCACGATTTGAGTTATTGTACCATCATATAACAATTTAGGCTTGTATGGATCGTTGAGAAAAGCTTAGTTCTTACGCGCTTTCACCATATGTACTTTATTAAGTAACATAAGCAAAAAGTAATTATTTATTATTAGTGGGGAACGGAAATGTTGAAAGAGAAAGGAATGTCTTATCATTAGGTTCTCCGGTTCCCTCTGCCTACCCTGCTATATGCGGGATACAGCGTGAAGCTAAAAATAATAGTAATAATATTCGAGACCATCGTCGCGCAGTGGGTCAGCGTCAAAATGTAACAACGACTGGTTGTGAATTCGATTCCCATTTCGATAGATCATTAAATTTCAATTATATACATTTCTGCGCTCTGGTAAGATAAATTACGGCATCGAAAACCGCCACGCGATATCTCGAACTAGGGCGGAAAGTGCAGAACGGAATATCTTAACCCTATGTTCTCTCTGCCTACCCTGCTGTGAAAAGTAAAATGCTTGAAGCAAAAACCCTGCGTTTTCCTTTTTTCTTTCCTTTATCTTTCGATACCTAGTTACTTAGCTAAAATGAATGCAAATTAACAGTTAAATGACTAAACATAGCAATTTTCGGTGAACAATCTAGATTTTTTCCATAGCGCTGACGTGGCGCCACTCGCAAAAGGCATTACCAAACAGGTACCCTATAGAATAAGCTATTACTGTATTTCCACATCAATTACATTGCCTTTAAATGGCCATGTCTGCGCTCGCATTAAATTTATATTGCGTAGTCGAATTGACCAATTATTGACATTACATCATGCAGGATGGAGAAATTGGTGCTTTAGTTATGTTTCTTAACTGTTTTTACTTGTACTTTGCGGTTATTTTGTAAAGATTGTAAGTCTCTTTAGGATTTATAAATAATATCTATAAAAAGAACGTAGTGTTTGGCGTTCTGTTAGTTCTAACTATACCGTTAGGGATAAAATGTGAAGTTAGGTTTAAAAAATAGGTAGAAATTTACAGAAAAGACGCCGTCGTGGTGCAATGAGACAGCGTCTGTAATGCACTTGGTTGTGACTTCGATTCTTATTCGGGGAAATGATTATGTTTAAATTATTATTATTTTTTTTAACTTCACGCTGTATCCCACATATAGCAGGGTAGGCAGAGGGAACCTGAGAACCTTGTGTTAAAACACTCCGTTCTCTTACAACAAATCCGTTCCCCACTTTCCGCCAAATTGAGGCTTTGCGTGCTGAGTGGCGGAACTCAACGACGCGCTTTGCCTTATTACCAAACCCAGGAAATGAAAATACTAACATTTCCTGGAGTGGGAATCGAACCCACAATCTGTCACGTTTACATTTGTACGCTTGTGCCTGTGCGTCACGACAGGCGTTTAAAAAAGTTCAAATAACATTTAATATATTACAAAAAACCATACAAAGTAATATATTTTGATCGCAAACAGCTTATGAGTCAAGTGTGAATCAGTATTCAAGCGTTCCAGAAATTAGAATTTAACAGGATGTCACGAACGGTAGGACGTTAGTGGTTACGCACTTCGTCCTTCACGTCTATGTGCATTGTGAGGATATTGTAGACGGGATGTATTTATATATTAATATTACTTTTTCTAAAATAATGACGCCTGTCGTGGCGCAGAGGCACGAGCGTGCGACTGTGAACGCGACAGGTTGTGGGCTAAGGCTAAAGCGCGGCGTTGAGTTCCGCCGCTCAACACGCAATGCCTTAATTCGGCGGAAAGTGGGGAACGGAGTGTCTTAACACTAGGTTCCCTCTGCCTACCCTGCTATTTGCGGGATACAGCATGAAGTTAAAAATAAATAAAAATAAAATAAAATAATGCACATAATCTTTATAAATTGTAGTCTAGTGTAAGTCAGATGTATGAGCTATATTACTGTAAAGCTTCATCTAGATATATATAGCAATTTCTCGAACTTAGGCGAACGGAATGTCTTGGCACTTAGTTCTTTTTGAATGCCTTCCTGTTCAGTATAAAGCGTGGTTCCTAGCGTAGTTCCTTTTTTTTAGGTAGATAAGTTCAGTAGTTTTTACTTGATCCCTTATAATAAGTTCGTGAGGCAACCAGTTGATTATTTCGAATGTAACTTAGAGTTGCGTATGTCTTGGTAAACATGAATATAGCCGCATATTATCATGCCTGTAGCTCCTGTGTTTCGGCCTTCGGTGTTGCATGGGGTTGTGGGCGGCGGTGACCAAATTCAAATAGTTTTACTCAAAGTAAGAAGTTACATGAGTCATTTTTTTAACGTCAAATAATTTACTACCACTAATCCGGAATCCGAAAGGCTAATTTGCTTCCTACTTTGTCCTCTCTATTAAACAAAAAGATTTCTTATCCCCCGATTAGGAATCGAAGCCAAAACCATCGTGTTTATAATCAGACGCTGCGCCTGATACCTTTTCTTTATATGAATACCTATATATTTAGATTGTTTAAACATTTTTTGTCTTGCTATCAAAATGAAAAGACCGTTGAAAAGTCTGAAGGTCGCGATACTTTTTTGTCTCAAGGTTGCGTTCTGACTACGTTGTATGGGCATAATTTAAATTCGTTTTGTGGGCGCTTCACTATTGGTATTCATAGGTGCGTGGTATGAATAAAGTGTTTTTGTCCCTCGTCGGAATTGCCTTGTGAGGACGTGATGTGAACGTATCTGTAAGCTATTCGTTAAAGTTAAATTTATAAGTTCAAATTAGTCAGTGTCTACTGTCTTTAACCGACTTCTAAAAATGAGGAGTTTATTAATTAAACTGTTTTTTTTTTTGGGTTTCTTACTATATAAGTTTTTGTTGGGTGTACCAGTTTTGATGATTTTTTTTTATATGATAGGTAGTACGTAGCTGTGGTTAAGGTCTGACGAGTGGTTATTGGGTTATTTATAATATTGTAGTTTTAATTGCATTTTCTTTAAAGTGTTCTTCGTCGTTGTCTGAATTATTGATATTTATATGTGTAAGTGTAACGTGAATCTAAAAGTACAATTGAAGTGACTGTAAGCGCGATTGTCTGTGGGTTCGATTCCTGCTCGGAGGAAGGATAATGTTAATTTCCCCGGTCTAGTAAAATAAAGCACAGCATTGTGTTCTACCACTCAACACGTAGTGATCCGATTTCGGACGGATAGTCATAAACGGAGAGTTATGACATTAGGTTCTCTATTATGCGGAAAGATGAATATATGTATAAATATATTCAATTCAAACTTAAGTTTCATCAGGACAATTGCAATGGAGTCCCATAGGGTAATATCGTGAGGTTACTATAAAAAGATATACATACATGCAATATGTTTGCACGAATAAACGTGTCAAATACATAAGTACATTTTCTTGCGAAGTAAAAGGCTTATTTTACTAGAAGATATTGCTATTTGATTGTGATTCGAGGTTAGTATGGATTGAGCAACGTAAAACTTCTAAGAACATACGTTAAACATCGCTTTGGCTTATTAGCATACATACATATATAGCTTCACGCTGTATCCCGCATATAGCAGGGTTGGCAGAGGAAACCTAGTGTTAAGACACTCCGTTCTCCACTTTCCGCCGAATTGAGGCATTGCGTGCTGAGTGGCGGAACTCAACGCCGCGCTTTGCTTTGCTACCAAACCCAGGAAATGGTTATTAACAAAAATAATTTTTATATGTTACTGCATATCTTTTTACTGGGTGTACCAATTTTGATGGTTCTCTTTTTATATGATAGCTAGTACTTTTGATCTGGTTTCATTTTAATTTCGTTAAGATGTGACTAGTAGTTTTTGAGTTATTCGTAATAATTAAAAATTAATAGTTCATTTTGTGTATTTGACAACGGTTATCATTTATGTAAAAAAAATAGTTGTTTTGATATTAAAATACTTATTTAAAATATATATTATTAAATTTCCATGTTTTCAATTTGAACAAACGAATACTGTATTGTTATTTTCTATCTCACTCTTTCACTGACTAAATCCTAAACATATATATTTGTTTCTCTATCGTGACGCATTTTCGTTACACCAAGTTTCAAATCACTGTTCTAAGGAAAATTTAACATAAAATGCACATAGGTACCTAAGTATTTACTCAATAAATATTACGTGTGTGTGAAGTTTTACAATTGTTTTTGAAGTCAAGTGCAAATCAACTAAGTCTATTCATACAAGTAACCAAACAAACTCCACAAGGCCGAGATTGGTCGTTGCCTTGTCCAAATTGCCTTTTACCGGTTGTAGTCATTTAAATTGTCAATACGTTTTTATTATATTTTGTGGTATTTAGTATTTATAACCGACTTCACGAAGAGAGGTTCTCAATTCTGCTGTATAATTGCTTCAAAGGAACCAGTTTTAAATATTTTTGTAAGATATGTGCTTATGATGTGGTCCTATTTAAGTTTTATTAAGATATCAGGAGTAGTTTTTGAGTTATTCGTAATAATGTTACTTTCTAGTGTAGTTTATTTGATGCCGGTTTTCTTTTTTTTAATAAAATCTTAATTAAGGTTTTGATTTTCGTGATAAAAACTATTATAACCTAAGTAATCACTAGAGAGCAAGATACAGTGTGAACGGACAACTATAAAATCAAAATATTCATTATTCAAATAGTCTATTATAAGCACTTTCGAACCGTCAATTTACAAAAGATGTCAGTAGTGTCAGTCCTAACGGAAGCTACCACCGGCTCGGAAGACAGTTTGCTGAGAAGAGCCGGCCAGAACATCAACAGTTGCTCTTTTCAAACAAAATTTTACAATAAATATACAACTACGATGAGCCTCCCGGGTGTGCGACAACAGCATTTAAATCCATACATTAACATCATTATAGTATTCTTGGACAGAATAATATACTTTTTCTAATTAAAATTATAATTTTAACTTTATGTTTTTGTAAGTGTTAAAAAGGCCGGATTTCCAAAATTATATTTTCCAATACATAGTATGCAAGAGGTGCTAAAAAAACTCACTGTTTCAACTCAACCAAGTGTTTTCCCTAACTAAATTCAACGACTTCACACTTCACGGTTCACACCCACAATATTATTTGTATGACTAAATTTAATAATCTAACAATAGCTGTTCTGAGAAATGATTTCTGGATCTGACGAATCTTTACATAATAAATTTGCACTTGAGGCTCAATGACTTAAGCAGTACTAAAGTAACATAAATATATTACTTTTTGTCCACTTTAGTTTGGAAATTTGAGTGAAAAAGTATCTTTATTTGAAGAATCGAAAGAATTTATTGAAAAAAATTTAAAATTTAAGAAGTAAATTATGGTTATTAGGAATATGTACCTAGTATGTATATTGAGACCACCGTGGCGTAGAGAGACAATCTGACTGTAAATATGTGTGCTTGAGGATTTGCTTTGGACTCGGAGCTATATAGTGCTAGATAGCTAGTGCTTCTGAAGTGTTAACTTTAGTTAAGACCTGAGTAGTTTTTGAGTTATTCGTAATTATTTTGTTTGAATTTGGTGTTCTTTTTTGTTAAAAATCTTAATCATCATATAGATGATATAGCATTACCAAAATACACCTACTTACATGTTTACGTAAGTACATAAATATCTTATTAATTCAATATCACCTTACCTTGTTATTTATAAACCTTTAAAATTTATATCCAAAGATCGATTTGCACTGAGTGGCCATTACTTACTCTTTTAATTAAAAGGGGGATAAAAAGTTAATTGGAATTGAAAGCTCCGTTGACGTCTCCTTTTTAATTTACAGCTCAAAATTATTTTTAACTAACATCAAAAAACGAGCAGTTCTCAGTTATTTTTTATATTATACCTACCTAAATTCACGCTTTATCCCTAGCGGGGTAGTCAGAGAGAACGGAGCGCCAAACGCTACGGTCCCTGCATACCTCTTTCGCCTCGTCCACAGTCATTAACCTCTTCATGCATGCCCTCCGGGGGGTCCTCATGTTTTTTACGTGACCTTCCTCCAGTATCATTGATACTGTGTTCTCGAAGGTCAACGGAGGTCTCCCCTTACCTCTCTTGCCGCTCACCTTTGCTTCATATATCTTTCTCACCTTTATTTCATTCTTTTTTTTTCTTTTTTATTTTATAAGTATATTTTTTATGTGTGTTATTGCATAACTTTTTACGGAGTGGATTAATTCTGATGATTCTTTCTTTATATAATAGCTAGCTGCTTCTAATGATTCCGATATGACCCCATATAAATGATGTGTAGTTTTTGAGTTATTCGTAAAAAATTAATTTTTAGTGCATGTTATTTGAAATATATTTTCTTCTTCGTAAAAATTTTGTAAAATTGAATAAAGTGACGCGCGGCAATCAGTGTCTTGACACTACGTTCTCTCCTACTACCCGATGCGTGAAATTGTAAATGTAATAAAGAATTTGAACCTGTGCCTCCGGTATATGTTTGTTTTATTAACCATAAAAAACATTTTTCCATGTTTTAATATTATTTTTATTTTAATTTCAGGATGCCATTAAGGACTTGTCGCCGGCGATGAAAAACCAAGACAGAAACTACATCTCTACAGGATATAAATTTAAATTTTATTTCATTGCAGCAATTATTTCTTGTTTTTACATTCTACTAATATTATAAACGCGAAAGTTTGATGGTGGATATTTGTTACGCTTTGACGCAAAACTATTAAACAGATTCAGATGAAACTTTACAGTAAGATAGCTTAAAAATTAGAATAAGAAATGGATTACAATTTATAATGATAAATATCTAGCATTGAAATCATAAAGAAATATTTACTACTTTCAATTTTTTATCGATTGTGATATTTTTTGTGTGTACCGCATATTTCTTGCTAAGCGAATCAGTTTTAATAATTCTAGTATTGCTTCTGATGATTCTAATGTGGCCATTTAAATATTGTTAATTGTAATATTTGTACTTTTTAATGCATTTCATTTGAATTCGGTTTTCTTTTTTGTTAAAGTCTAAATTATATTTAGTTTGTTTGAACAAGAGGTGAACGGTCTGCTTCACTCTATGTGCGACTGTAAACGCGACAGGTTGTGGGTTCGGTTCTCACTCCAGGAAATATAATTTTTTATTTCCTGGGTTTGGTAACAACGCAAAGCGCGGCGTTCAGTTCCGCCACTCAGCACGCAATGCCTCAATTCGGTGGAAAGTGGGGAACGGAGTGTCTTAACACTAGGTTCCCTCTGTCTACCCTGCTATATGCGAGATACAGCGTGAAGCTATGTATGTATGTAATTATATGTGAAAATATTTTTTAACTATAACAGCAAGTATCAAGATAGTCAACAAATCGAAGATTCAAGAAAATGGACGTGGAACCTGGAAGAGAGAAGAGAAATCAAGCACTAATACCAGTGACTTTTTCCTACGGATTGGCTAATTATCTTTGGTTTTCTAGCTGTATGAGTATTGAGACATCATAAAGCTAGGTTACCGGAGTTAACGGCCGTCTTTGGTCTACGATACAAGAAGAAGTTTTAAATGAAAAATCTTTGAAGATATATTTTTAACTATTTTATTTAGAAATGTATAAAACATGTAACAGGATTCGAACCCGTGCTGTTTGAAAATTGTCCAAGCGCTTAGCCAATGCGCTGGTTACAACGTATATTTGTTATTAATAAAATAAATGTTACACACACTCATGATTTGACATCCATGTTCATATAAAGTGACATATACGTTGCTAAGCGATTTTGTTAATGCGTTAACGGGGACTCTAGTGTATATACATTTTTTTTAGCTTCACGCCGTATCCCGCATATAGCAGGGTAGGCAGAGGGAACTTGAGAACCTAGTGTTAAGACACTCCGTTCTCTTTCAACAATTCCGTTCCCCACTAATACGTAATGTATGTTATGTGATTACTTATGTGATTGTTTTTTTTTGTTAGTTAGCTAGTTCTTTAGTTAATGGCTTTGAACGTACCAGTTGAGCGCAGATCACTTCGTCATTGTCACACTGTGTGGAGAACACATGAGATCTTCAGTTAGCGATTACTTTGCAAGATTATGTATTAAAAATATAAATTTCATACAAATTATTAAAAGCCTGTGCCTGTCGTGGCGCAGAGGCACAAGCGTGCGACTGTAAACGCGACAGGTTGTGGGTTCGATTCCCACTCCAGGAAATGGAATTTTTCATTTCCTGGGTTTGGTAACAAGGCAAAGCGTGACGTTGAGTTTCGCTACTCAGCACGCAATTCCTCAATTCGGTGGAAAGTGGGAAACGGAGTGTCTTAACACTAGGTTCCCTCTGCCTACCCTGCTATATGCGGGATACAGCGTGAAGCTGCAGCTGCCGCCTCTTCGCCACGAGAGGCGTTACTATTATTACTTATATTTAAAAATGTTACATTTATTTTTATTGAGTAAATAAATATGTTCTTATATATATAAAATGAATGTTATGTACAAAAACAAAATAACTATTGTATTACTCGTTTTATCATATGTACTCATGTATTTGAATTGAAGTGATATTTGAATTATAATGACTTAGGATAATCTATATTATTATAAAGAATGGCTGTATTTTTTACCTAAACTTAACTTGGCTTCACGCTTTATCCCTAGCGGGGAGTCGGAGAGAACGGAGCGCCAAACCCTACGGTTCCTGCGTACTTCTTTCGCCTCGTCCATAGTCATTGACCTCTATACATGTTCTTCCGTGGGTCCTTATGCCTTTTATGTGACCTTACTCCAGTATCATATTTTACTTAGAAAGATATATTAGCAAGAACGTTATAGTAATGATGAAGAAGAACGTGCTCAGGTGGTTTGGGCACGTCGAGAGGATGAGTGATGTAAGAATGGTGAGAAAGATATATGAAGCAAAAGTGAGCGGTAAGAGAGGTAGCGGGAGACCTCGTTTGACCTTCGAGTGTACTTTTCTTTACTTTTTTTCAGCTCTACGCTTTTTCTCGCATAGAAAATTGGCAATATACTCTTTAATTTTTTTTTGTTTTGAATTACCGAACTTAACGCTGCGATTTGTGTTGGGAGAAGAGAAAAAAAAACCCCAAGTTAGAATCGAACCCACAATATCCCAAATCTTTATATTTTTAAAATCAGAAAACTAATCGAATTTGGGCAGAGAGAACGTGGTGTTTTGACACTACCTCTGACCATCCTGCTATGAGGGATACGACGTGAAGCCAAAGAAAATGTAGGCATTTTTATACCGTTTGTATTACAATCGTTTTTATAACATCATAAGGTTCTATGAGTATTTTATTGTAATTATTTTCCTTATTTACCAAGGAAGTTGATCTTGGCTTAGTTTGTTAAAATGTCGTCACTGTTATTTATATACTTTATGAATGTACTTGCAATATAAATATAAAAATTATAACCTGTTAATAGCATGATAATGGAAATGATTAATCATAATATAAAGGATGACTGTGGATTCGATTCCGGGTTGGAGAATGTCTAGTTTAAATAAAAAAAATAACAAAAGAAGAACTTCAAATAAAATGAAATAAAAAGTATAACTATTATGAACGCTTGTCGTAGTGCAGAGGCACAAGCGTGCGACTGTAACCGCGACGGATTGTGGGTTCGATTCCCAATACAGGAATTGTAAAATTTAGTATTTTCATTTCTTGGGTTTGATAATAAGGCAAAGCGCGGCGTTGAGTTCCGCCACTCAACACGCAATGCTTCAATTTGGCGGAAAGTGGGGAACGGAATTTTTGTAAGAGAACGGAGTGTCTTAACACTAGGTTCTCTGGTTCCCTCTGCCTACCCTGCTATATGCGGGATACAAGGTGAAGCTAAAAAAAACTTATAGTTATATCATGAACTATCTACAAAATATATAAGCATATATTTTGTATAAGCTATATTACTGTAAAGATTCATCTAAAGTTGTTTGGTAGATTTTGCGGGGCAAAGTAACAAACATGTTCACAATCTTTCGTAATTATATTAAGTCACTTCCACATTTTATCCCGAAAATCAGGGTATACAGCAGTTTCGAGGCATCAATACAACTCGATTCCCACCGGCTTGCCTAATTTTTCACGTACAAGTATGAGACCTAAAAAAAAGCTCGCCAGTAAAATGTGGAGCTCGAAAAACCAAAAAGTGTCATCGCCACAATTCGGGAGTGAAATTACTAAATATCTTGACATCCTATACCGGTTTCCCTAAAAATTACCGGCTTCCTTAAATATATATACCGGCTTCCCTAAATGTACATCGGCTTCCCTAAATATATTTACCGGCTTCACTAAATACACTGGCAGACAGAGAACCTAATGTCATAATGCTATTATGTTAACAATATTTACAATTATTATTGCATATACACAGGTTAGCACCTAACCTGTAATTAATTGTACAATTAGTTATATTTTGTGCTTTTGTTAAAAATGTGAATTCAAAATTGTAACAATTGTTGGTTAACCATAATAAATAAATAAATAAATGAACGAATGAACGAATGAACGAATGAGCGAATCAGCGAATGAACGAATGAACGAGTGAACGAATGAACGAAGGAACCGCCACGCTTTGTTTTACCAGAGCAGGGAAACGATAATTAAGTATAATCAACTCTCTCAGTAGGAATCGAACCGACAACCAATCGCGTACAAACAGACACTGTCCCACTGCACCACGATATTCTCTATATATACTCCATTTATCATATTAATATAATTTTTATTAGTAATCTTATTAAAAACGCATTAAAAAATTTCTTGACGCTTTATAAATTCAATTTAAACACTTTTTACAACTAATATGATAATTGGAACATTTCTTATAATACGATATAAATATAAATGCATCACGAACAGTAAGTTAATAACCGCTGGACATGAAAGGCAATTTGTTGTTGGCTAAGTAATGAAAATTTACACTAATTGCTTATTGTTGTAATTGTTTTAAAAACTAATATATTATAGAATCATCAGTTCTTACATACATAGCTTTACGCTGTATCCCGCACATAGCAGGGTAGGCTAGGGTAGATGGAACCTAGTGTTAAGACACTCCGTTCCCCACTTTCCGCTGAATTGTGGCATTACGCGCTGAGTGGCGGAACTCAACGCCGCGCTTTGCCTTGTTACCAATCCCAGGAAATGAAATATTCCATTTCCTGGAGTGGGCATCGAACCCACAACCTGTCGCGTTTACAGTCAAACGATGCCTCGATGGTTTTATTTTGAGTATTAGATATAGTAAAAAGAAAAGAATCACTTTTAGCATGCATGTATTAATTTTTCATACGTAGTGTATCAAATTTTTTTTTGACATATAAATAATTTAATTAAATATGTAATCAGCAAATTCTATATTAATAATATTTAGTTTTTTTTCAAAAAGTCCTTTATTAATCCTTAAAATAAATATTTAGTATTAATAATGTCCAAAAAAAAAATATTAATAATGTCCTTAATTTAGTCCTTTATTAATCCTTAAAATAAAATAATTCTAATGTTCATTTATGTTCAAAATTGTATATACTGCTTTTGTGACATTTCGTGTTAAGTGGCGGAACACAATGCCGCGTTGATTTGTCAGAGCGGAGAAATATATGTATATGTTTTTTTACATATAATCATTCCCCAAGTGAGAATCGATCTCACAACCAATTGCGTTTGCAGTCATGCTCCCTCCCCCTTTATTGAACTGCACCTCAATTTTAAAGAGAAGAAACTGCTTAGCAATCCATGGATTCACCGTGCGGGTGCCGGGCCCATCACGTTGCAGAGAGAGGAGTTTGGAGACTTACGACCCAAGTGTAGGTTTAAGGGGCCCCTTTAAAATGCGCATTTACTTTCACCTGCACTGTCTGCGCTCCTCTCTCTACCCAAACATATTTTGAAAAAACCTACTAATGCTGTCTTCGACATACGTGCTAAAAATGAACTGATGATAGTTCTAGAAAGATCGATCGATGGATAATCTTTTAACAGATAATAGAGATTTCGCTCTTATACCTGTCGCACCTACTACTTATATAATAACAAAATCTTACACAGAATTTTTGTATAATTCAACTTTTTAAAGTATATCCTAGCGTTTAGAAAGCTTTAATATAGTTTAAGGATTTAGGTTACAACCACATCACTTCAGGATCTAATCGCTCATGCATCAAGCTTAGTGGGTATTTATAATTCATCAAGTTGATCGATTTTGTCTTAAAAAGGAAGAAGCTTTTTCTAAAGACCTTATATGGTTCTTAACTTTCAGTGACGGTTGAAAAATGGATGTTTTTTCAAAGGAATATAAAATTTTAAGTTTTTATAACTTACTTTTAACTTACTGGTATAACAGTTTATTTTAAAAGACGGTTTTTCTTTTCATTAAAATCTTAATAATTTTTAACTGATATATGATTCCCTATAATAAGAATATATTCACTCCACATTACACAAATAGACTAACTAAAAACCGCATTTAAGCGAGGTTCAGGAAGGCACAATTGAAAGGAGCCGCGCACCCTTTGTCCTTTGTGACACATATACGTGGATAATTGCTTCCTTTTCTATCCTCTTATGATCTTTGATTGGGTCGGGGTCTGCAGTACCGATGGTACCGTGCTGATGGGTTGGGATAATGTAATATATTGGTATATATCGAACAAAATGGTTCAAGTAATGATATAAGTACTTTTTGCGAAAGCCCTTTTTGTTGAAAAAGCTAGTGAGAGACATTCGTGTCGTAGTAGTTGGCGTCACAGCGTCCTAGTTCTGGGTTCGATTAAGAATAGACACGACATGCTTTGTCAAACGCATAGCAAGCCATCTTAATTCCTTGTCTACTAAATTGCTGAAAACCTTAGCGAGGGTAAGCATGAAACGGAAACACATAGTGTGAGGATTAATACCGACAGTTAAGTTAAGGCGAGGACCTAGAAATCCCAAAATAAATCTAATACCATATAAATCTAGCCAAACTATTATAATCGTTAGCGATTGAGGGCAGTTAAGAAGGTTGGCTGGAATGCTTTTTAGCGTTAAGTCCGCCTTTTGTGCATTTATATTAAACCTACACTTGGGTCGTAAGTCCCAGGCACTCTCCTCTCTCTGCAACGCGATGGGCCCGGCACCCGCACGGTGGATCCATGGTGCGCTAAGGAGTTTCTTCTCCCTATATAGTGTGCAATAAAGGATAAATACATAAGAAAACAAGAAAAAAATATTTTCAAGCGAAAATATTCTATTATTCACGGTTCGCGTTGCTCGAAATGTTTTAAAAATTTACACACAGACAAAGCGTGACTTTAGTTTTCAAAGCACCCGCAGTCAACGCAAATACTTGTAACTTTACTTGAAACTCCTAAGCTTTTCATTTTTAAATGCCTCCTTGAATGTTTTGTAATAACTAATATTAAGCTTAATAGAGAAAACAAAGGAATTAAGGCCATAGTGGCGCAGTGCAAAATCTGGCTGTAATGCCGATTGGTTGTGGGATCAATCTGGTTCGGGGAAATAATTGTATATTTTTACCATTTCTTTTTTTTTTTAACTTCACGCTGTATCCCGCATATAGCGGGGTAGGCAGAGGGAACCAGAGAATCTAGTGTCAAGACACTCCATTTTCTTTCAACATTTCCGTTCCCCCACTTTCCGCCAAAATGAGGCATTGCATGTTGAGTGGCGGAACTCAACGCCGCGCTTTGCCTTGTTACCAAACCCAAGAAATGAAAATACTAAATTTATAATTTCCCATTTTTTCACTATGATAAACAAGGGTGGCGTCATTCATCACCCAATATCTCGTCATGTATTAAAATGCTTTTTTTTAAAAATATCGTTTAATAACATATAAATAACATTCCATCAATATATTCAACTGTTAACACCTGTCGTGGCGCAGAGGCACAAGCGTGCGACTGTAAACACGACAGGTTGTTGCTTCGATTCCCACTCCAGGAAATGTAAAAGTATAGTATTTTCATTTCCTGGGTTTGGTAACAAGGCAAAGCGCAGCGTCCAGTTTTCTCACTTCCCGCCGGATTGAGGGATTGCGTGCTGAGTGGCAGAACTCAACGCTGCGCTTTGCCTTGTTACTAAGCCCAGAAAATGAAAATACTTTATTTCCTAGAGTGGGAATCCATGGAATGGCGTTTACAGTGGCACGCTTGTGCCTCTGCGCTACGACAGCCGCATTTATTTATTATTCATGCCTATATTTATTATTCAAATGCCCATTTATTTAGACTACGCTAATACAACTCTAATCAAATACATGCAAGTAATTATTTGACAAAACAAATAGCAATTAAAAAACAGTAAGTGACAAGAAAAGTTCTTTATTTTCTATATTATTTTGGTATCTGGTAAATTTTATAGATTATAAATAAGGTTGTCATAATAACCCTAAGGTAAGGTATTTAAATACATATAACTGTGAAACTTAAAAAATATTCATTCTTTTATTACTTTTATCATATTTTCAAGTATCATCCACACTAACGTACACAAATACGCAATTCAAAACGGCGCTCAAGTGTTATTACGTTCGTAATGTTTATAGACTCAGTTGTTATTAGGTTTTATTTTTTCATAGAAAAATATGTTCAAAATGTTTTCAAAGGTCCAAACTTTATTATAATGTCTATAATACATACATAGCTTCACGCCGTATCCCGCATATAGCAGGGTAGGCAGAGGGAACCTAGTGTTGAGATACTCCGTTCCCTACTTTCCACCGAATTGAGTCATTGCGTGCTGAGTGGCGGAACTCAACGCCGCCTTGTTAACAAACCTAGGAAATGAAAAATTCCATTTCCTGGAGTGGGAATCGGCCCTACAACATATCGCGTTTACAGTCTCATGCTTGTGCCTCTGCGCCATGACAGGCGTTAAATATTAAATAATAGTTATTTTATAATTATCCATTTTCCGTCCCTACCTGTATAGTGTCGATGAAAAAACTTAACAATTATTATAATATATATATATATATATATATATATATATATATATATATATATATATATACAGCCCTCAGCTATAGTGCCTTTCGAAACGATGGCATCTTTCAGAGGGATTTACCATATTGATATTCAGATTGTATGTTAATTCATAATTGACAGTTCAAAGGGTTCCTAGAGGTCTAATTCGATACACAATAATTTTAATAATTTTATTTTATAGCAAATTAAGATTTAGTAGAGGCTAAAATTTTACCCTTTTTTAACATGGTAGGCTAAGTAGCGACAACTTAGTTACTTAGTTAGTAACTGCTTAATACGTACTAGAAATGAATTGCTGAATAGTTCCAGATTTTCCCCTCCGCCGCTGGGTAGCATCCTGTAAGGCGGGTATCCCAGTAGTTTGGTGGTAGGATGTTCGTCCTCCGTCTGGTTTGCGACCACTATAGTGTCAAAGACGAACCGTCAAATATCATATGATGTGTTCCGGTTCGAAGGCATGTAAGCCAAGTTTTCCCCTTTCCCACCCATCCTTTCGCCAGAATGTGGTGGTTCCGATAGCGGACTACTACATTGTCCACCCCTTCCATCTGTATCCTCTATGTCGGCAACGACACCTTTGGTATTGTTTCCATGGACGAAGGTAACCACTTACCATCAGGTGGTCATTCGGTTTGCTTACCATCCGTTATCCATAAAAAAAAGATAAGCTGAGATCTCATTTAATTGATTTAATGTAAAAGATACTATGTAATACCATGAAATATTAATATAAATATGAAGCAGTAACCGTAACTGACTTATGCACTGAGACGTGGTCTCTTACTGTTGGCCTCATTAGGAAGCTTCAAGTCACTCAACGAGCTATGGAGAGAGAGAGGGCTCGGGGTTTCCCTGCGTGATAAAATTCGCAATGAAGAAATACGTAGGAGAACGAAAGTCACCGACATAATCCTCAAAATATGCAAGTTGAAGTGGCAATGGGCGGGCCACATCGCTCGTAGAACCGACAACCGATGGGGAAGAAAGGTTCTCGAGTGGCGACCACGAACCGGAAGGCGTAGCGTGGGACGGCCCCCTACTAGATGGACCGACGACCTAGTCCGAATTGCGGGAAAACGCTGGATGCAGGAGGCATCCAGTCGTGCTACATGGCGATCTAGGGGGGAGGCCTATGTCCGGCAGTGGACGTCTTCTGGCTGACGAGGAAGCAGTAACCTTTCCATTATATATTAATGTACTTCACCACTGTGTCGGGTGGTATATTAACCGACTTCAAATCAAGGAGGAAGTTCTCAATTCGACTGTATTTTTTGTATGACAGCGTTAGTCGTTGCGTCAAGCGATTGACAGAATTAATTTATATTCACTCATATGAATGCCTATATAGATTAAGTGGATATTTTAATTTTATTTTTAATCGTTGCAAATGGAAACTGAGGAGGGGGTGTAGCTCCTACTTTTTATATATATATTTGTCTGAACATATTTATATGTTATTTATATGTTAGGTGGTATATAGCTGTTTTTGAATTTTTAGTTTTATTTTAATTTTGGTATTTTTTGTAATTTCATTTTTTTATTTTTCTTTTGTTTTAAATATAATTAAATTTTAGTATAGTAGGTGTAAGATAAGCATGCCGTCATCACCTACAATTGCGGCGGCATTTTGTAATTGTTTCAAAGTTATTGTTTTTTTTTTTTTTCAAATATGTGCTAATGTTCGCTGTGTTGGTGATCCAAATAAATAAATAAATAAAATAAATAAATATTATTCAATATGCATATAGATAACTAAATAAACAAATTAGTTTTCGCCACAACGGCATTCATTAATTATCATTTTTTACTGACATTTATTCAAAAAAATGTAGACAGTTTTTAATTCGATGGTTTTTTTATATGCTCCTGTATAACTTTTAACTTTTGATTTAGCTAAGATCTGACGAGTAGTGTTTAAAATATTCCTAATAATGTTACTTTTTTGTGGTTTTTATTTGAAGTCAGTTTTTTTTTATAGTAAAAATTCCAATTATACAAACTTAGCAAAACCAAAAACGTCTAGTTTAAAGACATCCATTAAATTATAGTGGCTGTCCCATAAGTCAGCTTAATGAAACTAAATCGTGCAACTTTCATTAATGTTGAACGGTATCCTAAGTACTCGGGAGAGCACTTCAGATACATTAGCTTAGCAAATTGAGATATACGGTCTGGATAAGTCATGCTTTGGGAAGAGTTATAAAATATCTTTGACGAGTTTTAATTTACCATTTTTTTAATGTGAGGAAATTAATCACGGGATCGGTCGGGTTATGTGGGACTCCGGACCGGCAGATATAGGACTTATACTCACTAAAACCTCACGGTTACCGTCTCCTACACTGACACTGGTCGCTGTCACGTAGACTTGAACCTTGGCGGGAGAAAAAAATAACGGTTAAAATTAAAGTTGTTGAGTTAATTAGATCATTTTGTAAAAGAAAAATGCAACAAAAATGTATCGCTTGTAAAAGAAAATATGAAATATAATAATATTGAGACTATCGTGGTACATTGGGTGGGGTGTTGACTGTAAACACTGTAAACTTGAGTGGTCGGGCTTAGGTCTCGGAATGATGATATTTAATTTACTTTCATCTGTCTGCTATGCTAAGACGAAACAAAAATATATAAATTTAATACATGCATTATTATTAGAAAAATTCTAACTAAAGATTTATACACTCGAAACTACTATTTACAAAAAATTTACACATACAAAAAGTTTTAACCAGACAAGCCAATAACATCTGGCTACGAACACCTAGAACTATATATGGAAGGAAGAATATAATGTATGAAGTAGCAAATCTTTATAATTCTTTACCGAAAGATATTAAAGAAGTTAATTCTTTAACTTTATACAAAAAATTACTTAAAACGCACATATTAAAGGATTTTTCAGGATTTTTCAATATTTTAAAGTGTATCAAATTAAAATGGGGATTATATATAGTGACACTGAAGAACATTTAATTGTTGAGTGATTGTGCACAAAATATAAATAATATTAATAACCATTATTGTGAACCCCGGCTTTATCTTTTCTATGCGTATTGTGCGAGAAACGTGTTTTTGAACAGTTGCAATATCCTTTCTTATTTACTTCGATGAAATAAGAAACTACCCACTACTACTAATTGTTGTAGATTTAACTGTGCTTATGGATTGTTCTAGATGTAGTTTTGTTTTCTTTTAGTATTACCTAAATATTGTATGTGTATGTGTGAATATGTTTATCAACTACGCTGGACGGCAACCCGATGTACATTTAATATTTGTTTTCTCAGTAAGTGAATTGTAAATTCTTTATGAGAAATAAATAATTCTGAAACCTAAAACAAGGTACTAAGTGACAGATTTAGTTTGTTTATTTTTCTTCCTTTGATTATTGAAATCATTGTACAATTTACAACTTTTCTATCACAACAAAAACACGGTTAAAATTTAATGCTCAGAATACAATTTCGCTGTACATTACCCTTGCTAAGTTTTACGTTAACAACTACCTACGTTGAAATTTCTATGTGTGTAACTTTTAGTACTTCTCTTCATTCATATGATACTTAGATGTAATTCAGCTTTAAGTTTTTTGCTGCACAGCGAAAGTATGTTGTATCATGAAATTACGTTTCCGTTTATTTTCTTTTCCTTCTTTCGAATTCAAGACATTGTTTATTGAGTGTCGAAACTCAACGCCACGCATTTTTTTTTATGAATAACAAATGGCAAACGAGCAGAAGGACCACCTGATGGTAAGTGGCTACCTTCGCCCATGAACATCTACAACACCAGAGATGTTGTAGATGCGTTGCCAACCTACAAAATACAGATGGAAGGGGAGGACAATGTAGTGGTCCGCTATCGGAACCATCACATGTTGGGGAAAGGGTGGGTGGGAAACCTGGATTACATGCCATCGAACCGGAACACATAATATATTTGGCGGTTCGTCTTTGACATGATAGTGGTCGCGAGCCAGACGGAGGACGTACCTCCTACTCCTCCTCCACCAAACTACTGGGATACCCTCCTCTTACGGGACGCTACCCAGCGGCGAAGGGGAATTGTATTCTAACCCCGTCCCCTCACAGGGTAAATTCTTCTATTAGCGCAGAGAAATGAAAATAATTCAAATCTTTTCCCTCTAGAGTGGGGATCGAACTCATGGCCAGAAATGTAGTAGAAATTTGTATTAATCTCTCTATAGAGATGTTAACAGCTAGCTAGCAAATGAGTTATAATAAGCCAATAAGACTTTCAACGTTCATATTGCTTAGTGGTCAGAGCGCTTGGTCGGATTCCAAGAGGAGCAAGTTCGAGTGCCGCTGCGTGTAATTTTCCAAAAATATTTTAAATTTGTTATATTAGCAAAAATATAAATTAGATATCCACTTCACCAAACTATACTATGCAATCTTTTTTCCTATTACGTTAAACCAACGAACGGGTGAATGTATAAAAAGCTGGGAAAGCTCTTTTGGTATTTTCAACGAACACCTGTCGTGTGCTTTAGAATATTGCATTACGTGGCCTTGTTTGTACATGCATGAGTGCAAGTTTCAATTTTGCTACCACCCTAACCAAGCTCTCATATGAGACGTGGAAATTGAAAGATTTAGAGCTTTATTAAAGTTTACGTTAAAATTACGTATATCATGATTTTATATTAAAATTGATTTAGCGTTTTTTTTTATATATACAATTTAAAAAAAGCAGTTTCACGGCTTATCTCGCATCAGGTTAAATAGAGAGAACCTAGTGTCAAATGTCTCCGTTCGTGTCTTTTTTGCCTTCTTAGTACATACATATAACTTCACGCTGTATCCCGCATATAGCTGGGTAGGCAGAGGGAACCTGAGAACCTAGTGTTAAGACACTCCGTTCCCCACTTTTCACCGAATTGAGGCATTGCGTGCTGAGTGGCGAAACTCAACGCCGCGCTTTGCCAAGTTACCAAACCCAGAAAATGAAAAAATACATTTCCTGGAGTGGGAATCGAACCTACAACCTGTCGCGTTTACAGTCGCACGCTTGTGCCTCTGCGCCACGACAGGCGTTATATATGCAATAAAAAGGTATAAATACAATTTATGCAAGTATATATAGTGGGGAACAGAAATGTTAAAATAGAGCGGTGTGTCTTAACGCTAGGTTTTCAGGTTCCCTCTGCCTAGTCTACCCTATATGCGGGATACAGTGTAAAAGTAAAAAATATATATATTATTTCCACGAACGAAAATCTGATCCACATACAATCGCAAAATATGTAAAAATCTAAAATAAAGTAACTTGTAGTTTGATTCACTTTTTTTTTTAACTTCACGCTGTATCCCGCATATAGCGGGGTAGGCAGAGGGAGCCAGAGAGCTTAGTGTTAAGACACTCTATTCTCTTTTAACATTTCCGTTCCCCACTTTCCGGAAAATTGAGGCATTGCGTGTTGAGTTGATTAACTTTAGCTATACTATTGCGGTATTTAATTTAACAGTCTCTCCAAGAAACCTCCAAAAACCACGAAATTTTATAGGTTACGATCATAGACAGATGCGGAATATCTTAGAGCCTAATTTTAACCCAAAACACAAAGAATTCAAGTTAAATGAGCATTCCTGTGTCCGTTTAACGAAACAAATTATCTACTTCAAAGCGTTCTTGGAATATCTTTTATCTGTATATTTCGATGCTTTCATTAAAATTATATAAATTGGCTTCAATTATTACACAATGAAGGGTAGATAAAGTAAAAACTTAGTGTCTAAACACTCTATTCTCTGCTTTTTGCTGAATTTATATACACTAGGGGACACCGTTGACGCGTTAACAACGCGTCGTCTTTAGGAATGTATATGTCACTTTGTGTAAACATGGATGTCAAACTTCTCATTATTATAAAATATTTTTATCACAAAATAATATTATTATAAAAGTTGCTTTACTCTCCGCGTAATTTTCATAAAAAGGGATCCAAAGTTTTTGCTTCACCTATATATATAGATAGACATAATCACTCCTGTGAGTAGCAATCGAACCCACAACCAATATCTTTACAGTTAGACTGTTCCACTGCGCCACGTTGATCTCAAATTAGAATAGGTATTTTTATTACTTACTTTGAATGCATTGTATGTATTTGATGAGATCACATCAAGAACGGTTACGTATTCGACGCCCACTCGTAGGTATGATTATATTTAAATTATTTTCATTTTTCCCATCTTTTAAACAAAGCACGGCGTTGAGTTGTGCCTTCCCTTGTTTTGGCATTAGGCTGATCGCCTTGTCTCCTGGCCCGAGTAAGCGCGCGCAGGTCACTCCCAAGCGCTACTCTGAGCAGGCCGTCGAGTGTCTCCCTTGACTCCACGACGTGCCTTGCAGGCTCTGGCCGTCGGGGTTCATGGAAGATTGGGGTAGTTCCTGTGGCCCCGGCGGTCGAGAAGGAGCTCCGTGAGGTTTCTGCCGGCTTAGGAGTCCCATATAAGCCGTCTGAGTCCTCAAGCAGAGGTTACCTGAAAAGGCTTCCTTACAATTAAAGAAAAATGAAATTTTATGGGAAAAAGCGTAAAGTTTATTGAATAGTGTTTCTCTATTATTCGATGTTCTAACAATACAACAATATTGACAACGATGAAACTTAAGACGACGCCTTGTAATCGGGTTCAAATGTTCGGGACAAAGATATATTAGGGTCGATTTAATAAGGCTTTCTTTGTACGTTTTGCGAGACAAAATGCGCAACTTTGTAACAGTAAACTTTTAGTACACTCCTAAGCCTGTATAATTATGGAGGAAAAATAAAATAAAATATAACAATAGATGAAAGGAAAAATATATTTTCTTTTAAAAGTACCGAAATAAAATAGCTTCTGGAAGCCCTACTTATAAATATAGAAAAGCTCTAGAATATAAGCTGTATATTGTGTAAGAATGAAAAATGTAGACCATTGTGGCGTAGTCGGTCAGCGTATGACTGTAAACGTGAATTATTATGGGTTTGATTTCCATTCGGGGAATGACAAAATTTAGATGATTTTTGTTTTCCCGTTCTGGTAACACAAAGCGTAGTATTGATCTCTATCTATTGATATAATCTACTATTCAATACGCAATGTCTTGAACTCGGATGGAAAAAAAAGAACAGAGTGCCTTAACACTCATGCGAAATAAAACAAAATTACCCAGAAAAAGGTTTTATGCGATATGACGTGAATTCGTTTTTTTATTCGTAATATAATTAAATTCAATAATTTTTCATTTACGAAAATATCGCTAGTTAGTTACATTTCTACAAAAAATCAATAACAATATTATGCCGGGCAAATTGTGCAAGTTCAAAGGTCAAGAAGATGAGCTCTTCGCAAATAACGCGACCTACTGCTCGAAGGTCAATAAAGGTTATTAATATAATTGTTTGTTGTTAAGCGCACAATATCCCATATCCTTTATAAACAATGTAGAAAAGATTCAAAATTACCTTAAATTTATTTAAGATCCTAAATTTACCCCGCATAGCAGAGTATAGAGAACCCAGAGTCAAGACACTCCGTTCGCCCCATTCCACCTTAATTCAAGACATTGGGTGTTAAGTGGCGGAATTTAACACCACACTTTGTCATACTAGAGTAGAGTATTCGAAAAAAATTATATATATATATATTTTTTTTTTTACTTCACGCTGTATCCCGCATATAGCGGGGTAGGCAGAGGGAACCAGAGAATCTAGTGTTAAGACACGCCATTCTCTTTCAACATTTCCGTTCCCCACTTTCCGCCAAATTGAGACATTGCGTGTTGAGTGGCGGAACTCAACACCGCGCTTTGCCTTGTTTCCAAGCCCAATAAATGAAAATACAAAATTTTACATTTCCTGGAGTTGAAATCGAACCCACAACCTGTCGCGTTTACAGTCGCACGCTTGTGCCTCTGCGCCACGACAGACGTTAAAATTATATATATAATCATTTCCCGCACAACCAATCGCGTGTACTATCAGACGCCCGATGTCCCTTTGACAGTGACGGATGTAGTTTTAACTTCTACGGAAGAAAATTTATATTTTTAATTATATTTTCTAGAGCTAGAAAGACTAAAAGCTATAGATAGGTTATGTCGCACAGTGTGAAATGTATGTAAAATAGGCAGAAAGTAGCCTGCTTACATGAGAAGAAACTCCTCAGCCATCCATGGATTCACCGTACGGGTGCCGCGCCCATAGGATTGCAGAGAGAGGTGTTTGCAGAGTGCCTGGGACTTACGACCGGAGTGTGGGCTTAAGGGGCCCTTTGAAAACGCAATAAAAAAAATAATAAAGAATATGCGTAAACATTTGCAATTCAACATTTGCAACTCAACTCGGCGGAAAGTGGGGAACGGAATTGTTAAAAGAGAATGGAGTGTCTTAACACTAGGTTATCTGGTTCCCTCTGCCTACCCTGCTATATGCGGGTTACAGTGTGAAGTTAAAAAAAATTGCATATAACGTATAAAAAGAATAATTTAAGTATTTTTGACCAGTCGTGGCGCAGAGGCACAGGCGTGTGACTATAAACGCGACAGGTTGTGGGTTCGATGCCCATGTCACGAAACGAAAATATTAAATAATATGTAATATCTTCATTTCCTGCTTCTGATCAAGGCAAAGCGCAACATTGAGTTCCGCCACTCAGCACGCAATGCCTCAATCTGGTGGAAAGTGGGGAACGGAATTATTGAAAGAGACGTCTTATTGAAAGAGCGTCTTAACACTAGATTCTTAGGTTCCCTCTGCCTACCCTGCTATATGCGGGATACAGCGTGAAGCTATGTATGTATGTATGTATGTTCTAAAAATACGTTCCAAATTTTAATATTTGATAGACATTTTTCTGCGTGTGGCTCTGGCTTTATATCCATGCCGGATTTTCTTTTCGCTTTGAAGGAAATATATAGAAATTACTTGTCATACAGATATTATAGCTGGCAGGTAAACAAATATAAGGGATATAGGAGTATGAGTGTGAACATAAGTAACAAGGTCTTTATAAAGATGAGATTTTTTTTAAGTTACGTTTTCAAACTTCAAAAAAGAAACACTCCAGGAAATGGAAGTTTTCATTTCCTGGGTTTGGTAACAAGGCAAAGCGTTCAAATCTCATTTCCTAGCTTTGGTAATAAGGCAAAGCGCGGCGTTCAGTTCCGCCACTCAGCACGCAATGCCTCAATTCAGTGGAAAGTGGGAAACGGAATTGTTGAAAGAGAACGGAGTGTCTTAACAGTAGGTTCTCAGTTTCCCTCTGCCTACCCTGCTATATGCGGGATACAAAAAAAAAGCGTGAAGCAAAAAAAGAAGTTATCGTTTCACATTTCTATCTGTACATTTTTCAGTGAAATATCATCTTAAATTCTTACGACAAGTGAAGCACCCAGTTTTTCTTTTTCCATATTAACAAACCTAATTTCCTAGCTTTCCACCTCATTTAAATTTTAAAGTGCATCCTCTAAAACGAACTTGAGTAGCGCTCGTGTCTTGGCCATGCTTCATTTTATATTACCGGCATACTTTTTAATTTAATTTTTTATGCTACGTACCTTTGTTAGAAAGAAAAAGTCGCTTTTCTTTTTATTTTTGTCTGAAAATTAGTTTTAAAATTATTATTGAAGATATTCTAAAATATAAATCTAAGAAATGAAGGTTTTTTAACCGATTTTTAAAAAAAGAGGAGGACGTTCTCATTTCGACTGTATTTTTTTATGTGATATCGCATAACTTTTTACAGGGTGAACTAATTTTGATGATACTCTTCTTATATGATAGCTAGTGTTTTTAATGTGGTCCCATTTTAATTTAGTATGGTAAGATGATAAGATAGGACAAGTAATGTTTGAGTTAAATGTTACTTTATAGAGCATTTAAATTAAAGTTTGCATTTGAATATTTGTGTTAAAATCTTAATTATTAGATATCAAAGATTTTTTGGACATTGGCAGTAGATGTGAGTAGTTGTAGGTTCAATTCGCGTGCAGGGGAATTATTTTCCGCCACATAATGTCTCGAATTCGGGCGGAAAGTGGAGAACAGAGTATTTTGGCACTGGGTTCTTTCTAACTACCCTGCTATGGAAAAAAGCGTGAAGTTTTTTTGCAAATATATAAATATAAATCTAAGGAAACACGACCGATATCATATTATACAATTCCAACATCTAAAAATTGCCAGGAAGAGACCGCTTTAAGCAATAAGGCCGTCTTATTTTTTCTGTCCGTTTTGATTATTTCTTACTTTGTTTGTGTAACGTTTGTTATTTTGTGTTCAGTAGAATATATTTGTATTTATATTTTTGTATTATTCTTCCTTCAGAAAATATCTTAAGGATTAGAATTGATGACGAACTATATACTTGATATCAATTAAATATTATTTATTTTATGTCAAGCGATTAGTTTGTATAAAGTACAACGCCTGTCGTGGCCCAGAGGCATAAGCGTGTGAATGTAAACGCTACAGGTTGTGGGTTCGATTCCTAATCCAGGAAATGTAAAAGTATAGTATTTTCATTTCCTGGGCTAGTTCTGTCACTCAACACGCAATGCCTCGATTCGACGGAAAGTGGGGAACGGAGTGTCTTAACACTAGGTTCTCAGGTTCCCTCTGCCTACCCTGCTATATGTGGGATACAGTGTGAAGTTAATAGAAAACCAACTACAATGCATGGCTTACAAAGTGAAGAAGGAACAAATTATACCACAGACTATATATGTACCTCAGAATATATAACAATAAGTCTAGTCTAAGACATTAAATAATAAATATAGATGCCTAACAGTTTTAAAAGCTTAAACTTCTAAGCGATGATTTTGCTCGTAGCTTTTGTAAGGCGTTTAAGCAAAGCTTTAAGAAACTAAGGCAAGAAGTTTGTTATCTGGAAATAATACTCCTAGGATTTATCTTAAACAGATAAGTCTGTTTGGTGTACAATGCCTGTCGGGGCTCAGAGGCTCAAGTGTGCGACTGTAAGCATGACAGGTTGTGGGTTCGATTCCCACTCAAGGAAATGAAGTATTTTCATTTTCTAGGCTTGGTAACAAGGCAAAGCGTGGCGTCGTGTTCCGCTACTCTCCACGCATTGCCTCAATCCGGAGGAAAGTAGAGAACAGAATTTTTGAAAGAGAACGGGAGTGTCTTAGCACTAGGTTCTCAGGTTCTCTCTGCCTACCCTGCTATATGCGGGATACAGCGTAAAGCTAAAAAAAAGTCTGTTTGCTTCAGTTAGACAAATACTAAATATGTGCAAAAGACCACTTATGTACCTACTAGCTGTTACCCGAAGATTTTGGTGAACTTAAAATACCTTTTTCCGTTGGAAATGTTCTTTCCAATTTTCTTTCTTATGTTCTCTCTTAATGTTCTCCTACACTCCGCCTGCAAGAGCCCGCATGCTAAATTACATCTTTCTATGACTAGTACTTTCCCCTGACTTAACTTACTTACTTTTAATCGATTTTAAATATTTAGATAGCGAAGATCTCGTATAATGTCACACTCCGTTCTCCACTTTACGTCCGAATTCGAAATATTGCGTATTAAGAGGCACAATTTAACATCAGCAGGAACATAAAACAATTTAAATATAATCATTCTTCCGAGTGGGAATCGAACCCACTCCCAATCGTTTTCCCTATTTCCATCCATCCTTAATCAATAAAAAAATAATAAAATAGGCTTTTATAGTCAGACGTTGTTCCACTACGCCACCATAGTTTCCTGTTTAAGCGTTTAAAGAAATAAAACCTACAAGTCACTTTTTAGTAAGTCACTTTTTTTTTAATTTCATGCTGTTCCGCATATGACAGGGTAGATAGAGGGAACCTGAGAACCTAGTGTTAAGACACTCCCTTCCCCATTTTCCGCCGAATTTAGGCATTGCTTGCTGAGTGGCGAAACTCAACGCCGCGCTTTTGCTTTATTACCAATCCCAGGAAATGAAAATACTAAACTTTTACATTCCTGGAGTGAGAATCGAACCCATTCTATTATTGAGTCACACTAAGTTTTCTCTGCTCCCCGGGATAAGCGTGAAGCTGAAAATAAATTGAAATTATGACGTATAATATATAATTTGTATATAAAATTTAATAACATAATATATACATTATAATAGAATACATTGTAAAAAGCTTTTAGTACTTAATTTAATGAACATCTGATGACTTGCAAATGAAATGATAAATGTCACTAGAGTATGATGAATGTTGAAAGTGACAAATTTATAGAGACAATTTTACTACATTATAGGGTTGTTGCAAATAAAATGTACTAAAGAGTAAAATTATTACGAATAAATTGTTTGGTGGTAGGAGGTTCGTCCTCCGTCTGGCTCGCGACCACTATCATGTCAAAGACGAACCGCCAAATATCTTATGATGTGTTCCGGTTCGATGGCATGTAAGCCAGGTTTTCCCATTTCCACCCATCCTTTCCCCAAAATGTGGTGGTTCCGAGAACGGAATACTACATTGTCCTCCTCTTCCATCTGTATCCTCTAGGTTGGCAACGCATTTACAACATCTCTGGTGTTGTAGATGTTCATGGGCGACGGTATCCACTTACCATCAGGTGGTCCTTCTGCTCGTTTGCCATCCGTTATCCATAAAAAAAATAAATAAATAAATCAGAAACAACTCGTCATATATTTTTTTTTAACTTCACGCTTTATCCCGCATATAGCGGGGAGGCAGAGGGAACCTGAGAACCTAGTGTTAAGACACTCCATTCTCTTTCAACATTTCCGTTCCCCACTTTCCGCCAAATTGACGCATTGCGTGTTGAGTGACGGAACTCAACGCGCTTTGCTTTGTTACCAAACCCAAGAAATGAAAATACTAAATTTTACATTTCCTGGAGTGGGAATCGAATCCACAACCTGTCGCGTTTACAGTCGCACGCTTGTGCCTCTGCGCCACGACAGGCATTGACAGGCGCCACGACACTCGTCATATCTTCTACCTTAAAAATAAAAAACATCATAATTGGTTCACCCAATAAAAAGTTATGAACACAAAAACAAATGAAATGAAATGAATGAAAATGAAATAATAAATATTATACGAGCCTCTGTATGATTGACATATAAATTGAGTCCATAGTCTAAAATTAGTGAATAATATAAAAAAAATAACTCCGCCGTAACAGCTTGCGCTGCCGTGACCAGGATTCGAACCTGGGTTACTACGGCCACAACGTAGGGTCCTAACCACTAGACGATCACGGCTATCGGAGCTTGTGCTAAGTTACTCTAAAAATATATACTCTTTTATATCAAAATATTATATTGCTAAATTTAAAATTAATTTAAAAGTATTAAAGTCATACAATTTATATGACTATTTAATTTAGTAGGGTTTTCAAACGGTGATTGCAAAAAGTCGGCCGAAAGTAGACTGTTTTGCTTCTTTTTGGCGACGTGACGTTATCGACAATTACTATTGTATAACAAGCCTTATAGTATCTTTTACTTTTTATTCATTAATTCTTTATACCTTATCAAAATATTTATTAACGACTGTCGTGGCGCAGAGGCACAAGCGTGTGAATGTAAATGCGACAGGTTGTGGGTTCGATTCCCAATCCAGGAAATGTAATATTTAGTATTTTCATGTCTTGGGCTTGGTAACAAGGCAAAGCGCGGCGTTGAGTTCCGCCACTCGACGCGCAATGGCTCAATTTGGCGGAAAGTGGGGAACGGAAACGTTGAAAGAGAATGGAGTGTCTTAACACTAGGTTCTCTGGTTCCCTCTGCCTACCTTTCTTCCTTCAATAAACTTAGCTTCACTCTTTATCCCTAGCGGGGTAATCAGAGAGAACGATGCGCTAAATACTACCGTTCCTGCATACCTCTTTCGCCTCGTCCACTGTGAACCTCTTTATATATGCCCTTCGGAGAGTCCTAATGCTTTTTTTTACTTGTTTTTTACTTAATTTAGACCTAAATCAGTTACTATATGAAGGATTACAACGTTTGCCAAACCAAACCGGAGAAACATATACATACATAGCTTCACGCTGTATCCCAAATATAGCAGGGTAGGCAGAGATAACCTAGTGTTAAGACACTCCGTTCCCCACTTTCCGCCAAATTGAGGCATTGCGTGCTGAGTGGCGGAACTCAACGCTGCACTTTGCCTTGTTACTAAACCTAGGAAGTGATAAAAGCCATTTCCTGGAGTGGGAATCGAACCCACAACCTGTCACGATTACAGTCGCTGGCTTGAGCCTCTGCGCCACGACAGGGGTTAAACATAAATATTTAAAACATAAACATTTATGTTTAACCCCTGTCGTCATTATATATAAATTATTTTCATTTTACTACTTTGACGCGGCGTCGAGTTTCCAATTAACACGCAACTGGTCTGGTAAATAATTACAGTTATTTTTATCAACGTGTTTTTTCTTGTTTGAAACGGGAATTTTACACATTATACCGGTTTCTTTCTGTTTCTATAAGAACAGGTGACGCCATGTATTTAAAAAGAAGGAACTAGAAAAGGGAGTGGCTTTACATTATGTTTTCTCTACCCTGCAGTGGTGAGGGGTGAAAATTTTAGTTAAGCAAGCCGATAAATTAAGGGAAGCCGATGTATATTTAGGGAAGCCGGTATACATATTTAGGGAAGCCGATGTATAATTAGGGAAGCCGGTAATTTTTAGGGAAGCCGATTTATTAAGGAAAAGTGGTATTGGATGTCAAGGTATTTAGTAATGTCCCTATGGGATCCACAACAACTAAACTTTTTGTAGCTCCACATTCTACTGGAGAGTTTTTTTTTAGGTCTCATATTTGTACTTTGAAATAAGATTTCAAAGTACAAATATGCAAGCTGGTGGGAATCGAATTATATGGACGCCTCGCCACTGCCACCCTGTTATGCAGAATAAAGCATAAATCTGAAAAGAGATTGAACTGCGAAAGTGGGACAAAAGAAAAAAATATTTTAATTTCATCCCCAGTATTTTTCAAGTACTTGTTGAATATTGAACAATCCTTATCGCTGAAAATTTTCAATTTATTCGCTTTTGTCTTGGTTAACGTAATTACATTGATCTTAAACAAAAAAATACCAGTAGGTCATGTATATTTAGTCAAGATATGAGGAGTTATTTGAATAATGTTACTTTTTATCTAATTATAAAGTATGACCACATCAGAAGCAATAGCTATCATTTAAGGAAATAATCATCAAAATTAATTCACCTAATAAATAGATATGGGGTAACACATAAAAAATACAATCATTGAGAAACTCCTCCTTTATAAAGTCTGTTCATATGGTAAACGCCTGTCGTGGCGCAGAGGCACAAGCGTGCTACTGTAAACGCGACAGGTTGTGGGTTCGATTCCCACTCCAGGAAATGGAATTTTTCATTTCCTGGATTTGGTAACAAGGCAAAACGCCGCGTTGAGTTCCGCCACTCAGCACGCAATGCCTCAATTAGGCGGTAACAAAGTAACGGAGTGTCTTAACACTAAGTTTCCTCTGCCTACCCTGCTATATGCGGGATACAGCGTGAAGCTATGTATGTATGTATGTTAATATGGTAAAACAGATATTTTTTTGAATACAGTTTATTTTTATAGCGTTTTCCTGTCCATGATATTATTATAGTACAAGTAAAGTTAATATTTTTTAACAATAGATTTGTGGTACCATAAAATTTAATCAGTGGCCCCTATAATAATTCTTGAATATCAAAATATTCGATTATACTCTTTTGTTCGCATTTTTTGGACTTTATAACATAACAACATAACATTATCATAGTGGGAGTTTATATGTTTTGGTATTCGGATGGTTGAATATCTCTTATTTAATCAACTAAAGACGGTGTTTTGTTTTTTTTAAAGTTCGACGCTTTTTCCCGTTACGCTGCGGTGGCATGAAGAACTTAGAATTAAGAAATTACTCCATTTTTCGACTGAATTTAAGATATTTCGTCTTGAGTGGTGGAATTTAACACTGTGCTTTGCAACACAGCATTCCCCTGAAAGAGGATCGGTTCGTTAATTTATCTAACGTAAAACGTAAAATCTCCTTGTTTGTTTTTACCTTTCCCTTTCCGTAGGAATTTCAATAAATACGCATGAAAAGTAATCAGCTGTTCGTTGTCTGTCAGTCACTTATAAACCGTTAGAGTAATGTTTTATACCATATATTGATTAACTAAATAAAAGTGGGGAACGAAAATGTTAAAAGAAAACGGAGTGTCCTAATACTAGGTTCTCAGGTTCCCTTTGCCTATCCTAATTTGTGCGGGGTACAGCGTGAAGTTACAAATATATATATATTGTAAGGAAGAATCATATTTTCAATAGGCCATAAGCAGTACGCAACGTTTAACTAAAAGCAGACACATGAATCTTAGAAAGTCATTTACGATTTCATAAATAATATTACTTCTATAGTAATAAGTATTTAACAACATTCACTGTCAGAGTTGATATAAAGAAAGATTGTGAGATCATTATTCTAAATATATACGAATACGTTTAAGATTATGTTCGCTTTGAGACTAAAATCTCAAAGGATTTAGTCTTTATGTAGGAAAAACAAGCTCTGCCAAATATAAGTTCGCAGCAGAACAAACGAATAAAAAGTATAGAAATTCAGTTATCTCTATGAAGATAGCTTTGTCTATGGAGTAGGTTGCAACAGACTTATATAGTAAAAAAAAACAATAAAAACTTCTTTATTGTACACCAGAAAGACAAAAAATATATTAATATTTAAAACAATACAACGGGGAACTTATATAATACTAGTTGTAACCCGCGGCTTTAGTTTTTCCAATTTTCATAGGATCTTAAGAAATCCTTTCTTAGTGCTCCCCCACACTCCCTAGAAGCCTACATGTCAAATTTCAGTATTATATGGCCGTAGTTTCGTCTGTACGTCATCTGTTAGTCATTTAGCATGTATGAATGAAGATGGATAGATGACAAGACGTACATATATAGCAAGTTATCGTTACTTTATAAAAAAATTGCAGAAAATTTGTATAAATAGTAATGTATGTGTTATTCCATGTATAGGCTACATTACTATAAAGATTCATTTAGATCCGTTCAGGAGTTTTATCGTGAAAAAGTAACAAATATTCATCCTCTCAAACTTTTGCATTTATAATGTTAGCAGGTTTAGTGAATGATTGATATATAAGTCCCTATATGTTTTAATAAAAAGTATATAATTTTACCTGATTCAGAGGAAGAAGCAGGGAGCAGGGGAGTGGGACAGATTGTTGGTTTGATTCCCACTCCAGAAATTGTAAAAGTTTAGTGTTTTCATTTCTTGGGTTTGGTAACAAGACAAAGCGCGGCGTTGAGTTCCGCCACTCAGCACGCAATGCCTCCATTCAGCGGAAAGTGGGGAACGAAGTGTCTTAACACTAGGTTCTCAAGTTTCCTCTATCTACCCTGCCATGTGCGTGAAGCTAAAAAAAATGTTTACAGTGAAATGCTGTCCCACGATGGGATCCAATAATTTTATTATTATTATTTTTTAACTTCACGCTGTGACCCGCATATAGCAAGGGTAGGCAGAACCAAAGAACCCAGTGATAAGACACTCCGTTCTCAATTCAACTCAATTTTATTTAAGGTTAATTTTTTAATCAAACAAAACAAGGCCAAATAAATTATGGCATACATATTACAATTTACATATATACTTGTACGATCGTGACAATCACACTCGCCAATTCAGAATTTGATATGAGAATGCAAATTAGAGTTCTCGCAATTTTCACAGTCTCGAATGTTCGACTTCAATCAATGTCACTTGAAGGTTTAAGATCGAGTGAATTTCAACTTGTTTACGAGATAAAATTATATTTATTTTAACAACAAAAACTTAGTTAAGGCTATTGTGTTGCTGTGAGACAGCGTCGGATTGGACACGCGATGGTTATGAATTCGATTCCCAATCCAAGAAAAGAAAATATAAAAAAAATATTATAATTAATATTTTCGTTTCCTTGCTCTGGTAATAAGTTAAGCGCTGCGTTGAGGACACAAGGCACGCCATTAAGCACACAAGGCGTCACCAGCGAAAAGTGGAGAATGGAAATCTTAGGAGAACGTAGTGTCTTAACACTAATTTCTCATGCTCCTTTTGCCTATCCTGCTAAATACATGCTGGTTCCCTCTGCTAGCAGGGTAGGCAGAGGGAACCAGAGAACCTAGTGTTAAGACACTCCATTCTCTTTCAACAATTCCGTTCCCCACTTTCCGCCGAATCGAGACATTGCGTATTGAGTGGCGGAACTCAACGCGCGCTACGCTGCGCTTAGCCTTCTTACCAAACCCAAGAAATGATTTTGTTTTCTAAAAACGGCAGTAAACGGAGTACTCAGTATCTCAGTTCTAGATTTTCTCTGTCTACCCACTTATATACGAGAAATACGTAAAGCTAACAAAATAAAATAGACATTTTCACAAAAGCTCGCAAATACCTTTTAAAAAGTCACAAAATATTTTATCCATAAAAATTCGTTTCAAACTGCGAGTACACATACTGACAAATTGGCGCTCGACTAAACGGCTTATCTATGTGTAAATAGTCGTTAAACTTTCACTGTTAGCATTGCCTTGTGTTATCGGTGTGCGATTTTGTGTGTATTTCCGATCGAATAGTTTTGTCAACATATATATTTTAGCTTCACGCTGTATCCCGCAGATATAGCAGGGTAGGCAGAGGGAACCTAGTGTTAAAACACTCCGTTCCCCACTTTCCGCCGAATTGAGACATTGTATGCTGAGTCGCGGAACTCAACACCGCGTTTTGCCTTGTTACCAAACCCAGGAAATGAAAACACTAAACTTTTACCTTCCTAGAGTGGGAATCGAACATACATTATTTTTGATTTTTATTTGTTTTCTACTGAGTTTAAAAAAAGGAGTGAGAGAAAATTATTAAGTACAAAGTAGGATACAACCTATATTGGTTGTGTAGCAGAAGAAAATCCCTTTGTCGTCGTCTACCGATAACCGATTTATCTTTAACTTTTTAAAGGACCTTATCGCGTCACCCGTTCTTTGTTCTTCAATTTTGACCGATTTCAAAAAAGGAAAAAATCTCAATTTGAGTATTATTTTATGTGTTTTTTTTTGTAACTTCACGCTGTATCCCGCATATAGCGGGGTAGGCAGAGGGAACCAGAGAACCTAGTGTTAAGACTCCATTCTCTTTCAACAATTCCGTTCCCCACTTTCCGCCGAAATGAGGCAACGCAAACGCACTTTGCCTTATTACTAAACCCAAGAAATGAAAATACTAAATTTTACATTTCCTGGAGTGGGAATCGAACCCATAACCTGTCGCGTTTACATTCGCACGCTTGTGCCTCTGCGCCACGACAGGCGTCATTTTTTTATGTGTTTTTTTATGTGTGTTACCACATATTTTTTTACTGAGTGAACCAATTTTGATGATCTTTTTTAACACGATAGTTAGTGCTTGTGATGGGACCACCCATTTAAATTTGGCTAAAATGCGACGAGTAGTTTTTTCGGTTTTTTTAGATCTGTATCCCGCATATAGCAGGGTAGGCAGGGGGAACCTGAGAACCTAGTGTTAAGACACTCCGTCCGTCTTGAGATTTCCGTTCTTCACTTCCCCCCGAATTTAGGCATTGCGTGAGTGACGGAACTCAACGCCACGCTTCGTTTTGCCGTGTTTTTCAGTCAGTCATAATAATTTTACTTTTTAGTCTATTTTATTTAAAACCGATTTTCTTTTCATGTTAAAATCTAAATTATAACGTTTAGTTAGCGGTATTTATCGCTATTTGTGTAGCACTGGCATGTAAGAATAATTGTTTTGTAAAACAAAAAGAAATTACTAATCTTTATCAATATTATAGTTTTAGTATAATATTTTATAATTTTATACATACATAGCTTCACGCTGTATCCCGCATACAGCAGGGTAGGCAGAGGGAACCTGAGAATCTAGTGCTAAGACACTCCGTTCCCCACTTTCCCCCGAATTGAGGCATTGCACGCTTAGTGGCGGAACTATATTTTATAATTTTATTATAACTATAAAAAATTATAGTTATAATAAAATTATAAAATATTATTATCCTTCATTCTTATATAAATTTCCAACCTTACAGTATTTCCACATCATTAATCAGTCTCTTTGCAATTTGTGCCAAATCAACTCACACGTGAAAATCCAAGCCGAGCCAAGTGAGGTCGTCACGTGTTATAGAATTTTAATGACGAGTAAGTTGTAAGGCTTGAAGGAATTTACTGAGAAAAATTTTAAATGTCCTGAAGCATGTTATGTAAATTTATGTTATTATATAACTAAGAACGCCTGTCGTGGCGCAGAGGCACAAGTGTGCGACTATAAAAGTGACAGGTTGTGGGCTCGATTCCCACTCTAGGAAATGGAATATTTCATTTCCTGGGTTTGGTAACAAGGCAAAGTGCGGCGTTGAGTTACGCCTCAATTAAAGCCTCAATTCGGCGTAAAGTGGGGAACGGAGTGTCTTAACACTAGGTTTCCTCTGCCTACCCTGCTACATGCGGGATACAGCGTGAAGCTATGTGTGTGTGTATATATAACTACGAAATAGGAAAAAAAATAGTGAAGAAATAAGTACAAAGATTTTAAGAATGCTTACGGTCTTTACTGGCATTTCAAAAATTCAACTTTAATAAAAGTTTTCGCGATTTTTACATATTTCAAATGAAACTATTTTCATTGGACAAATAGCATATGGATAGACGTTTTGAATACTTTACTACATTCCGCCATTTCCAGGTTAAGTGGCGAAATTTAACACCACACTTTGCAAAATCCCTGATTTCCTCCGAGTGGGAATCGAACCCACAACACACAACACGTCGTCCTATTACACCACGACTGTCTCAACTGCAAAACATTTAAAGTATTAATTAATCAAAGATTATTTCATATTACCTTTTCTTTAAAATTAAAGGACGAAGATATAATGAAAATTAGGATAATAATAAAAAAGAAAACAAACTTCAGATAGCGCTAATGCATTTTGCATTAAGAAGTTAAATTATTAGAAATAACTACTTTTCAGATCTTAATTTACATGGGTTTCTAAATTTACATGGGATCACAACAGAAGTACCAGCTATCATATAAAGGAAGAAGCGTCAAAATTTGTTCACCCAATAAATACTCAATAATACACAAAAAACAGTCGAATAGACAGTTTGTCTATTCGACCGTTTTTGAAGTCGGTTAAAGATATTAAGTAATTATAGATTATCTCTTCTTTTAAAATCAAAGCACGAAGATACATACATATATAACTTCACGCTGTATCCCGCATGTAGCAGGGTAGGCAGAGGGAACCTAGTGTTAAGACACTCCGTTCCCCACTTTCCGCCGATTTGATGTATTGCGTGCTGAGCGGCGAAAATCAACGACGCGCTTTGCCTTGTTACCAAACCAGGAAATTAAAAATTTCATATCCTGGAGTGGGAATCGAACCGACAACCTGTCGCGTTTACAGTCGCACGCTTGTGCCTCTGCGCCACGACAGGCGTTAAGCACGAATATATAAACATAAAATAAGATTCGCCAGTTTTCAGACAGGCACTTGTTTACAAAGTCCTGAAAGTGTGAACGTACCTTACTCTATGTTCACGTCAGTGCAATCGCGACTAACGTCGAGGAAGGACGTTGCCTCGAGAAATCAATATTTATGAACGAACGTTAAACTATTTGCAACTTGATAAATATTTATAATTTCTGAATTTAGTAAATTTCTTAAGATTTAGGTTTTCCTGTAGTGGTTATTTTGTGGTAGAATAAATTATATAGATTTGAAAAATGTGAGCATCGTTTATCATCGGCTGGCTATCTAAAGCTCGTCACTGTCTTCTCACTTCTGTTATTTGGTAAGTATAATTTATCTAATACTAGCTTTCACACGTAACCTTGCTCGCGTTGAAGCCCTGAAATAAATATAAAAGATCATTATATTTCGGTGGACCTGAATCAAATTTTTGATTATTTTTTTTAATAAAAAGTATCCTATGTCCTTTTTAATACCTCTAAGAATATATACACAAAGTTTCATGATAATTGGTTAAGTAGTTTTATCGTGAAAGTGTAACAAACAAACTTACATTCACATTTATAATGTTAGTACGGATTATGCAAAGCGAATTGTTGAAAGTGCTACGAAAAAGCTTACGAAATCTTTCTCTATATTTATGCGAAGTATATTTAAACTATTTATCATCATATCATATCATCCTATCATATCATCCTATCATATCATCATATCATCCGTTTTGTCAAAGTAAGGCGCGGCGTTAAGTTCCGTCACTTAACACTTATGGTATCGAATTCGTGTGGAAAGCGTAGAACTGTAGAAACTACTGCTACGCAGTATAAAGCGTGACGACGTAAAAAATATCACATATAGATAATAAAATAAATCTAATGACCTAATTTATACAGACACTAAGTGGGAATCGAATTCGCAACACACGTTTTCAGCGAGAACTTTACACGGAAGTATTATATATTATTTTCGAATAGGCAGAATATAACTACGTGCCTATCATTAAAAAAAATTATGAAAATAAAACATTTATTACAACATACATATATTTTTTTTTTAATTTCACACTGTATCCCGCATATAGCAGGGTAAGCAAAGGGAACCAGAAAACCTAGTGTCAAAACACTCCATTCTCTTTCAACAAATCCGTTCCCCACTTTACGCCGAATTGAGGCATTGCGTGTTGAGTGGCGGAACCCAACGCCGCGCTTTGCTTTGTTACCAAACCCAAGAAATGAAAATACTAAATTTTACATTTCCTGGAGTGGGAATCGAACCCACAACCTGTCGCGTTTACAGTCGCAAGCTTGTACCTCTGTGCCACGACAGGCGTTACAATATTTTATTTGTTGCGAGTTTATTACAATGTTTTGTTTGTTATTATAAATTTAAGTCAAATATTGGGAAGAACATTATTCATAAAAAAAATATTTGAATTTAAGCCACGCGTGGCGCATTTACTTTTTCAGAAGATCACAACGTCAGTCGATTCCTATATAATAATTGTAATTAGTGTTCCCGTTGACGCGTTAACAACTCGTTGTCTTTAGCAATGAATGTCCATGGTAGTGTGTGAAACATTTATTTTGTTAATTTAATATACTTTTTAGGTATTATTTAAAAAAAATGTTAGCATTCTACACTCCTTCTCTATTTAAACTATATTCGTCCGTCCGCGTAATTTTCGTAAAAAGAGGTCTAAAGATTTTGCTGCACGTATTTATATATAGATAAGACACTTGTATTGTGCAGCCTATTTTACTAACCAACTTCAAAAAAAGAAAGATATTCTTTTTTTTTATGAAAAGAACAAGGCAAACGAGCGTTCGGGTCACCTGATGGTAAGTGATCCCTTCCGTCCACGGCCCCGTGTAACACCAGAGGAGCTACAGGTGCGTTGCCGGCCTTTGAAGTTGGAGTAGGCGCGCTTTTTGAAGGTACCCATTTCGTATCGACCTGGACACGCTGCCGCAGGTAGGCCATTCCACAGTTCAGTGGCACGTGGAAGGAAATTCCTACAACACCTCACACTACTGAAATGCCACATATCCAGATGGTGTGGATGATATTTAAGTTTGTGACGTACTGTGCGGTTAGAAAATCCTGCGGCAGGAATCAGATCAAACAGTTCCCCAGAACACTCCCCGTGATATATGCACTAGAGAGCGCACGAGGACACGTCTCTACGCAATGCCACAGTGTCAAGCCCTTTATAAATCATTGGGTCCCCAACGATTCGAATGGCTCTGCGTTGTATGCGATCAAATGAATCTGATGTTCTACCATATAAATTTAGTTAAGATCCAACGAGTAGTTTTCGAGTTATTCGTAATAGTTGTACTTTATCGCGCAAAAAAAATAGTTGAATTGAACCTCATTCTTTTTTAAGTCGGTGAAGAACTGTAATACAGAAGCAGTAGCACAATTGATTAGACAATCGAGATAAGCAAGTGTATAGATTAGATATAATATTTATTTTTTTGCGCACTTTAACCTAATATGATGACATTTAGTTCTCAACTCTTACCCCTAACACGAGAATTATTGAGTAGCGGAACTCAACGCCGCAAATTATCAATGTCAATAAATAAAAACTGAAAATCAGCGATGTTTGAGATATCAATCTCAAGCGTCATTAGCTGAGTTACGTCTTTTGCCATAATATAGCATATTGTAAGATTTCTTTTGTTTTTACGGAAATAAATGTGATTATTATTATTTATTATTGTTATTAAAAATTATTAATATACCAGAGCAGGGAAATGATTTCAACCTAGTAATTCCACCCATAATATGAAATCATGGCTTTTACAGTCAGACTGGGCCAAAATATTTTTAAAATACCACGATGACGTCAAACATATTATCTATATATACATACGTGAAACAAACACTTTGGACCCCTTTTTACGAAAAATACCAGTGAACATAAATAAATAAATTTGGTTCGAATAACATTATTTTGGTAAGCTTTAAGCTCAAAGCATACAGTACAAAGTCAAGTACATACGCACGAATATGATAAAATAAACCAGTTGCGTCGTGGTCACAAAGCCTCTCGACCCACATAACTATCAGCTATTAGCTTTCTATGATTTTGTTTACTTTGACTGGAACATATAGGTAACTTGTATAAACTTTTTTTATTTAGCTTCTGGCTGTATCCCGCACATCGCAGTGTAGGCGGAGGGAACCAGACAACCTAGTGTTAAGACATTTCATTCTTTTTTAACATTTCCGTTCCCCACTTTCCTTCGAATTGGGGCATTACGTGCTTAGTGGCGGAACTCAACGCCGCGCTTTGCCTTGTTACCAAACCCAGGAAATGAAAAAATCCATTTTCTGGAGTGGGAATCGAATCCACAACCTGTCGATTTTACAGTCGCACGCTTGTGCCTCTGCGCAAATGTTTGTTAGTACTAAAAAAAAAAAGTAAAAATGTGATGTAGAGAGTGAAATAAACACCTAAAACCAAATAACTATGCCACAAAGATTTTTTTTTATTATAACGAGAAAAAAATTGGGAATAAATTTTACAGTGCGTAAACATTCTTCTGCTATACTCGTATTTGGCTGTTACTTCTGACATCAATAACGTCGTGAATAAATAAAGGGGACAGCCTATTGATACGTTATATATGGTTTTCTTATAATTTGCATACATCGTGTCGCGTTTCATAAACGAGAAAATCTAATAAATATGTATACATATAAATATACATACATACATAGCTTCACGCTGTATCCCGCATATAGCAGGGTAGGCAGAGGGAACGTAGTGTTAAGACACTCCGTTCCCCACTTTCCGCCCAATTGAGGCATTGCGTGCTGAGTGTCAGAACAAAACGCCGCGCTTTGCTTTGCTATAAATATGCAAATATATATTTTTTCAACATCTTGCCTTTTTTATATATAGAAAAAAGGCAGAGAGAATAGTAAGACACTCCGCGCGTATTCCGACTAAATTCGAGTCTTTGCGTGTCGAGTGGCGGAACTCAATGTCGAACTTTGCCTTCCCAGAGTTAGATACTGTTTCGCATTTTAATAAGTAATGATGCAATTAGAGCAGTACTGAGTTATATATATTATAAATACGCTTTTGCCTTGTTATCAAGCCCAGGAAACGAAAATGTTAAACTTTCCTGGAGTGGGAAGCGAACCCACAACCTGTGGAGTTTACAGTCGCACGCCTTTGCCTCTGCGTCTTGACAGGCGTTTTTTAAAAAATATCTGTTTTATTTACATGAAATGAAATATATTATAAGTTAAACTGAATTAAGACCTATATACCTTGTAGGATTGTTAGTGGTAGTTACAGTAATCTCTAAATTATCCCTAATGTCTGAAATAATGAAGAAACATGTCTATAGTCCAAGCTTTACTCTCTTAGAGTATTTCCTGTGGAAGTTTCCATACAAGTACATTCTTTGGCATCGTATCACAAACATAAGAAATACTAGGGCGTGCGTGAAAAGGTTAATGACAGTGAAGGAAGAAATACGTTAATTGAGCCAATTGACATAATTTCGTTGGTTTTTTTTGTCAGCTTCGCACCTATTCTCACTTAGAAGGGTAGATAGAGTTAATTAAGTGTCAAGATTCTCCGTTCTCCATATTCTGCAAAGCAAATAAAGTAAAATAATAATAATTAATATTTTTTAAAATTTTAAAGTGTTAATCCCACACTTTGGAAACGAAAAAAATATTTAGAAAACGTATAACAAGCGTATATAAGTTGTAACAATCGGGTATCTTTGGAAGATTTCCCCTGCGTTAAAAAAAAAAAAAAAAAAAAAAAAAGCGTATAAGAATTTCGACGCAGCCGGATGTAGAACGCTTGGCTTAGAGGTCAGAGCGCGCAGGTTCGAATCCCGCTGCGTTCAAATTTTTATAAGTTTTCTAAATATGTTCATAATAATTAATGTTTATTATTTAAAAAATTGTAAAAGTCGTACTAATATTACACATGTGAAAGTTTGTTAACATGGTTAGGTGGAAATTTGTTACTATTTCACACAAAAACTACTAAATGTATCGTGATAAAAGCTTACAATAATTTAGCTTATAGGTCCAAATTTTTATTTATTACACCACAATATAACAATCAGTGACAAGAAATTCCTTACCAATTCATGGATCCACTGTGCATGTGTTGGATCCATCGCATTGCATAGACAGGAGTTTGGAGAGTGCCTGGGACTTACGACCCAAGCGTAAATATAAGGGACCCCTTTAAAATGCGCATTAAAGTGCACCTCCACTGTCCGTGCTAATCTCTCTACCTAAAAATGATTTTCCCTGTGAGGTCCCCTCAGTTCGGGTTAGAATACAATTCCCCTCCGCCGCTGGGTAGCGTTCCGTAAGAGGCGGGTATCCCAGTAGTTTGGTTAGGAGGTTCGTCTTCTGTCTGGTTTGTGACCACTATCATGTCAAAGACGAACCGCCAAATATCTTATGATGTGTTCCGGTTCGATGGCATGTAAGCCAAGTTTTCCCCTTTCCCACCCATCCTTTCCCCAAAATGTGATGGTTCCGATAGCGGAACACTACATTGTCCTCCCCTTCCATCTGTATCCTCTAGGTTGGCAACGCATCTACAACATCTTTAGTATTGTAAATGTTCATGGGCGTAGGTAACCACTTACCATCAGGTGTTTCTTCTGCTCGTTTGCCATCCGTTATCCATAAAAGAAAAAAAAGAACTTGTTCTAGTCTAGGTTTAGATAAGCTCAGATTATACATACGTAACTAAAAACCGTTAACCTGTCCTTACGTTTGTTGAAGCTATCTACAGTATAATTTATTAAGGAACACGTCGACCATCTGTAATTACCTACATTAATTGCTACTTTGCCTCTGGTCCTACATTGCGTCACTTAATGTTATCCTCCCACTTTGTAAACTGTTATATAAGTGAATATATTGGTTTCTATTTGTCAGAGCTTTAAGCTTTGAAGAATAAATTGTGTAATAACTCAAGAGTGTGGAATAGTTGAGGGTTTGTCTTGATGGTAGCGAGTTTGATTCTGGTCAGAGTATTGCATTATTAAGCAAAAAATGTATATAAAAGCGCCTGTCGTGGCGCAGAGGCAAAAGCGTGCGACTGTAAACGCGACAGGTTAGGGTTCGATTCCCACCCAGGAAATGTAAAATTTAGTATTTTCATTTCTTGGGTTTGGTAAAAGCAGTTAAAACGCGGCGTTGAGTTTCGTCACTCAACACGCAAATGCCCTCAATTCGGCGAATAATGGAGAACGGAATTTTTTAGGAAAAGAAGAGTGTCTTAACACTAGGTTCTCAGGTTCCTCTTTCCTACCCTGCTGTATTCGGAACACAGCGTGAAGCTAAATATATGTGTATATATATATATAAGCAAGAGCAGCAGCAGGCAGGAGCAGCGAGAGTATATATATATATATATATATATATATCTTATTAGAAATGTCTAGCAAAAGAATTAATTCTTTTTAATCAAGAAAAATACCCGCATTTTAAAAACAACGCAAACTCGTGTTTAAACACAGCCGTTCTTCAAATAAAGTTAGAAAAATGTAATTGATTTTTTAAAGTAGACACTGATATATTAGTATGCTTTGTTAAAACTTTAAAATAAAAACTACTTAGTTTTTGCTTAGTGTAAGTACTTGTGGGACAGATGGAAAGTGACAAATTATAATTTAAAATAAAAAAAATGACTTTAAACATACATACATACATAGCTTCCCCCACTTTCCCCACTTTCCGCTGAATCGAGGCATTGCGTGCTGAGTGGCGGAACTCAACGCCGCGCATTGCATTAACTAATTAACGGTATATAATGTTACAATTAAACATTTTTTAATAAATTATTGTGTATATTATTATGACGTATAAATTTTTACGTTCAATGTTGCGAATTTAGATCCGTTCAGTAGTTTTTGCTTAAAAGAGTAACGAGCATCCAACAAATTATTCTACGGAGTGACATATAATATATAAAGCTTGTGTTACTGAGAGCCTGACAAACAACGAACAAACGAAATTACAGGCCATAGAGAGCTAAAATTTGGCATTTTGGCTTGTTTCGTTAGAAAAAAAGCTGTAGCTTTTACAGTTCACAGAAATAAAGTCACGGTATACAATTAGTCTAGTTTAAAAAATAGGCTTACGTTAACAACGCATTGCGTAGTGACATATGTGTCACTTTATATAAACATGGATGTGGTAGTGTGTGTAACATTTATTTTGTTAATTTAATATACTTTTAAGCATTATTTAAAAAAAATGTTAGCATTCTGCACTCCTTCTCTATATAAACTATAAGTGTGCCAAGTTTCATACTCCTCCATTCCCGTAATTTTCGCAAAACGGGATCCAAAGTTTTTGCTTCACGTATTTATATATAGATTATATAAGCTCTATTAAATTAAAGTATCATTAGAATCGCTTAGTAGTTTTTGTATGAAAAAGAGACAAACAAATATATATCATCATGAATTTTCATATTTATAAAATTAGCAAGGCATGCGATTTCGCTATAGAATAGCACGCAATGTCGAAATTACTAAGAGTAGGTAGGTAGAGTGAAAAACATATAATAAACCAACTTAAAAGGGAGGTCTCTTTTTTTTTAACTTCACGCTGTATCCCTCATATAGCAGGGTAGGCAGAAGGAACCAGAAAACCTAGTATTGAAACACCCCATTCTCTTTCAACAATTCCGTTCCCCTCTTTCCGCCGTATTGGGGCATTGCGTGTTGAGTGGCGGAACTCAACGCCGCGCTTTGTTTTGTTACCAAACCCAAGAAATGAAAAGAATAACATTTCCTGGAGTGAGAATCGAACCCATAACCTGTCGTGTTTACAGTCGCACGCTTGTGCCTCTGCGCCACGACAGGCGTTAAGAAATTAACATAATTTAAATATAACCATTTACCCGAGTGGGAATCGAATCCACAACCAATTGCGATTACAGACGCTGTTCCACTGCGCCATGATGGCCTCTCAAGCATTGTACTCAGAATTTAAACTACAAAGGAGTCTAATTTAATATATTTTTTACAAAATACAAATATTCACTTACAATACTGTCGATACAACACTTTTAATTAATTTCATTCCTTTGTTAGTAGAATGCTGAAAATATAATTTAATAACGAAATTTTATTATAAAGAACAATAAAGCTATTATATTTATCTATAGTTAAAAACTAATTAAACTGCAATACAAATCCGATAGAACTTCAAAACATCTCACTACTATAGTGAATCAGTTACGGCTTCAAATCCCAAGCGATATTAAAAAAAAATCGCTTACAATAATTTAAGGGTTATATTGGTGCAGCGGGACAATGTCGATCTGTAATGAATGTGTATGAATAGCACAGCGTTCAGTTCTGTCATTTAATGCGACTTTTAGCATGTTACACCCAAATTTAAGACCATGTCTCATATTTTATAAAAATTTGGAATACATACGAGTACATACATAGCTTTACGCTGTATTCCGCATATAGCAGGGTAAGCAGATGGAACTTGCTAATCTAGTGTTAGACACTCCGTTCCCCACTTTCCATCGAATTGAGGCATTGCGTGCTGAGTGGCGGAACTCAACACCGCGCTTTGCCTTGTTACTAAACCTAGGAAATGAAAAATTCCATTTCCTGGAGTGGGAATCGTACGTTCTCAACTGAATTTAAATGAGACTACATTCTGATGTAGTGGTTCTGACCACTAGCTATCATATGTAGGAAAAGTCATCAAAATTGTTTCACCCAGTAAAAGGTTATAGGGTTACAAGTAAGTTAAGTCAGTATAAAAAAATATATATATTTTTCTTGTGTGTTTAATATTTTCAAAAGACGACGATTAACTTGTCAATGAATTCGTATTACAATTTTATATTTATTTAATTCAAACAAGTTATCCAATTACGTTACGTAAGAAAATGTATCGAAATTTGCGAAAACAATTTTGATCAAAGGTTATATTAATACTTAATTGCATGATTTTTCTTTGTGCAAAATGTTTTTTGTATTACGTAGCTAGTTATAAATGAATTTATGTTGTTATATTTTTACGTCATTTGATGCCATAGTTCCACCACTCAGCACGCAATGCTTCAATTCGGCGGATAGTGGGGAACGGAGTGTCTTATCACTAGGTTCACTCTGCCTACCCTGCTATATGCGGGATACAGCGTGAAGCTATGTATGTATGTATATATGTTATAATATATATTTAAGTTTTAGGAGATAATAATATTTGATTACAGCTGATTTACTAAGAATTAAAAATAATAGCAGGAAATATTTTCGTACCAAATGTGAATAAGTTGATAAGTCAACTTGCGTATATATTTTTTTAAATATCAATAGGTAAAAAAAATAAAATATTTTCATGGAAAAAGCGGCTCAAGAGAAAAAAAATTATAAATTGATATATACTTTTCTAGTTGCTTTATTATATTTAAATAAGTAAATCATTTATTTCGATAACACACTGACAAGAAAGAAAATAAAAAAATACAAAAAAAGGTACTACTATAGTAATACATTTTATTGCCACGCACCATTTTATATATCGCAGAATATGTAGAGCTGTGTGAAGTTAAAAAAGAAAATCACTCAACATGAATATTGGCACATGAGTTAAAGAGCTAAAGAAGTATCGACACTGGTTTTCAGTGACAGCCTAGCAAAGTCATATTTACTATATGAATATATTAAATGAACATACAATACAATATATACAATACATGAACATCTCTGTCTATCCTGCTATGTGCGGGATACAGCAGGAAGTTAAAAAAAATATATATTTTTTAACTTCATATGTAATTTCCAAAAATTTTTTTTTTTTTTTTATGGATAACGGATGGCAAACGAGCAGAAGGACCACCTGATGGTAAGTGGTTTCTAGGTTGGCAACGCATCTACAACATCTCTGGTGGTGTAGATGCGTTGCCAACCTAGAGGATACAGATGGAAGAGGAGGACAATGTAGTATTCCGTTCTCGGAACCACCACATTTTGGGGAAAGGATGGGTGGGAATGGGAAAACCTGGCTTACATGCCATCGAACCGGAACACATCATAAGATATTTGGCGGTTCGTCTTTGACATGATAGTGGTCGCGAGCCAGACGGAGGACGAACCTCCTACCACTGTATTCATTAAGCCTGTTTTCAGATTAAAGTCGTTATAAAATATTATATATCTCGTTATATAACACTTATTTTATTCCAAATTCCTTATTATATTCCAAAAAAAGAAAATCACATCAGAGTTATTACGTTTATCCCCCTTTTAGAAGGAAAATGACTCTTTCAAATTTCCTTCTATTTTCTTTAATGTACAGGAAAATTGTTTCGAACAAGGAAAAAAATTATATTACAAATATTAGGAAAGCGAAAGTTTGTGAGGATGTACGTTTGTCTTTTTGTATAGACTACAGATAAATCTAGATTATATTCTTTTTATTTTCCTGCTAATATGTTAATTTTTTTTTAACTTCACGCTGTATCCCGCATACAGCGGGGTAGGCAGAGGGAACCTGAGAACCTAGTGTTATGGCACTAATATTTTACGTCTTTGTAATTTCTACTAATATTTTTTTTGTCGTCTTTGTAATCTAATGTTTACATTGATGTGAATATATTTTTAAGTACTGTTAAGAAATGTGGTTCCACACAAAGTTTCAAAATTTGGATTTTGATCCGCCAAAAAATATAAAAATTTGGATGGCTCGTTGTTAGGTTAGTTGTTGTTAGCTTATATATTATAAGAATAAGCTTATAGTGTCTAGTCCAATTGGAACTCCAAACTATTGCATTCAATTGGATTTATTCCTAAGATTCCGTATAGCAGGGTAGTCAGTGAAAATCTAGTGCCAAGACACTCTAACCTCCACTTTCCGCACAAAAATCGCTTGTCGTTGCTTTAAAAATTTTTCTTTATCAAAGTAGAAAAATTAAACGAATTTCCAAAATATATTTCAATCATGCTGAATTGATACAGTGTCTACCTGTAAACGCAATGGTTGCGGGTAGGATTTCCACATGGAAAAAATCATTATAATATAATTATTATATATTTATATAATTATATTTATATAATGATTATTTCGTGTGAAAATCAAACCCGCAACCACCGCATTTACAGGTAAACGCTGTCCCAATTCAGCATTATGGAAATATATTTTGAAAATGATAAGAAAAGTGATGATTAATGATAACAAATAAAATAAATATGCGACAAGATTAAGCTAAAAGGAAGTGAGATTGGGGAAAATAATCATAATCGTGATCAGATGGTTGGATGGAGCAATTTTGACTTCAACAAGAATGGGATTTACTCGTAACAAAAATTAGTTTATTCAATGATTCTTTTGTGTTTTTCTTTTTTTTTTATTGATAAATGATGGCAAACGAAGCAGCAACGAAGCAGAAGGACCACCTGATGGTAAGTTGTCCTTCACCCATGGACATTTACAACACCAAAGGAGTTGTAAATGCGTTGCCGAACTAGTGTTCAGATGGGAGGGGGAGGAAATAATGTAGTGGCCGCGGCAGTTCGCCATCGAAATCACCACATTCTGGGGAAAAGATGGGTGGGGATAGGGAAAATCTGGCATACACGCAATCGAACCCGGAATACATCCTTAGATATTTGGCGGATTATCTTTGACATGATAGTGGTCGCAAGGCAGTCGGAGGACGAACCTCCTACCACCAAACTACTGGGATACCCGCCTCTTACGGGACGCTACCCAGCGGCGGAGGGCTGCCTTAGCACTAGATTCTCTGGTTCCCTCTGCCTACCCTCCTATAAGCGGGACACAGCGTGAAGTTAAAAAAAATATATATTAAATCATTTTCCCGAATGGGTATCGATTCCACAACCAATTGTATTTACGCGGCGTACCACTGCACTATAATGGTTTCTATGTGTTGAACTAATAAGAAAATAATAATACTATAAAAATATTTTTAAATATTCTATTCTTCATTAAATTTTGCCAAATGTTCCAACATGTTACCAAAATACAATTTAAATATAAAATGATTTGTGAAATTCAGTAAAGAAATGCTTTGAAAACATAAATTATGATTGAAATTCTTAAAAGATGAATGTACTCGTACACGTTGTATGAGTTTAAATATTTACTCGCTTCTAGATCACAGGATAAGAGCCCAAAGTGAGGCACTTTATAACAAAGTGAGTGGAGACATGCTGATATTAAAGAAATAATTAGCAGCTGAGTTGAATAAAAGCATACACAAAGGTTGTTGAGAGAGGCAAAGTGGCTTGTACTACTCTTGTGCTTTACTCTGCTATGATTGTTTTGTTGAAATGTAAAGTTACTCAGATATCTTTTAAAAGTTAGTTTTTTTTATGGATAACGAATGGCAAACGAGCAGACCAGAACGAAGGACCACCTGATGGTAAGTGGTTGCCTTCATCCATGAACATCTACAACACCAGAGATGTTGTTGATGCATTGCCAACCTAGAGGATACAGATGGAAGGGGAGGACAATGTAGTAGTTCGCTATCGGAATCACCACATTTTGGGGAAAGGATGTGTGGGAAAGGGGAAAACCTAGCTTACATGCCACTGAACCGGAACAAGTCATAAGATATTTGGCGGTTCGTCTTTGACATGATAGTGGTCGCGAGCCAGACGGAGGACGAACCTCCTACCACCAAACTACTGGGACACCCGCCTCTTACGGGACGCTACCCAGCGGCGGAGGGGAATTGTATTCTAATCCCGTCCCCTCACAGGGAAAAAGTTATGACCTAATATGCTTTAAACAATATTAATAAACTTTTTCAGCTTCATCCTGTATCCCGCATATAGCTGGGTAGGCAGAGGGAACCTAAGAATCTAGTGTTAAGACAATACAAAATAATATTTTTTATTGCCACCATGGTGTATTAGGACAGTGCTTATATTTTAGACCTGATCACGAACTACTAAAGTGATCGAAACATTAAGTCTCATAAATGTATTTCTTATGTTGAAATTAAAATATCAAATAATATTTAGTATTTACATTTCCTCGCTCTTGTACAAGACAAAGCGCGGCGTTGAGTTCCGCAATTCAGCACGCAATGCCTCTATTCGGCGGAAAGTGGGGAACAGAAACATTAAAAACAGAGCGGAGTGTCTTAACACTATGTTCTCTGGTTCACTTTAAAAAAAGATACTGTTATTTTTTTCATTTAATATGTTTAAATATTGCTAAAATAAACATTTTTTTTTAACTTCACGCTGTATCCCGCATATAGTAGGATAGGCAGAGGGAACCTGAGAACCTAGTGTTAAGACACTCAGTTCCCACTTTCCGCCGAATTGAGGCATTGCGTGTTGAGTGGCGGAACTCAACGCCGCGCTTTGCCTTGTTGCCAAACCCAAGAAATGAAAAATTCCATTTCCTAGAGTGAAATCCACAACTTGTCGCATTTACAGTCGCACGCTTGTGCCTCTGCGCCACGACAGGCGTTTTTTTCATTTAATATGTTTAAATATCGCCAAAACAAAGATGTCATTGCATATATAAAGTTTATGTACAGTATGTATCAAGCGTTGAGTGTTACATGTGGGCATGTTGACCTAACATGAATAGATGCCATTTGAACGTAATTGATGTTCTGACGCTAGTTCACTTGCAGTAAGACATTATTCACGAACCACTTAATACACAGCTTTAGTTGCTAAATTTAAGTATATAAATGTTTTTAATAATATGTATTAATATTTTGGAAGCTTTCGTAACGCAATGGCTCAGCGTACTGCTGTAAACGTGAGTGGTTGTGTGTTCGATTCCCATTCGTTAGAATGGTTATATTTAATAATTTTCATTTCCCTACTCTAGTAAGAAATAGCACGGCGTTGAGTTCCGCCACACCATGTCTCGAATTCGGACAGAACGAAAAGAACGGAATGTCTAAACAATAGATTTTCTCGCATTAACCTGCTATGCGGGATAAAGCGTGAAGCTGCTTTGTGTGGAAACCTCATTTATATAATACGAATATATATTATATTATTGTAATTGCATGATTTTTTAAACTTTCAAAATTAGAGTTTACAATATTTTTCATGAACTAAATATAAATTGAAGAATTTTTACTAGAAAAAATTAAGGTATGAGGTAACTTTAATAATAATTTAGAAGTACATAAATAGATAAGTCATTATTACAAGTGCAAGAGATAAAAGTACATAAACGGACATACAAGCAAATATCAAAAATATTTTGTTGATTTTTTCGTACAAACAACTAAGCAGATATTGAAGCAGAAATCAGAGCCTGTTTACATCAAATATACAAATAAAATTATGCGAATACGAACTCGGAAAAAGTAAGTGTAAATACTTGTTTGTAACTTTGCTGTTAACAAATATTTCATACGTTTATGAGCGCACAAACAGAATTAGATTTTTTTTTTATGGGTAACGGATGGCAAACGAGCAGAAAGACCACCTGATGATAGTTTTAGATGCCTTGCCAACGTAGAGGATACAGATGGAAGGAGAGGACAATCTAGTAGTCCGCTATCGGAACCACCACATTCTGGGGAAAGGATGGGTGGGAAAGGGGACAACCTGGCTTACATGCCGTCGAACCGGAACAGATCATAAAATATTTGGCGGTTCGTCTTTGACATGATAGTGATCGCGAGCCAGACGGAGGAAACTACTGGGATACCCGCCTCTTACGGGACACTAGTGGCGGAGGGGAATTGTACTCTAACCCCGGTTACTTTTTTTAACTCAAAAACTACTGTGAGGGGCACAGTAGTTTTTGAGTTATTCGTAATATTTTACTTTTTAGTGTATTTTATTTGAAATCAGTCATAAGTTAGAAAGCAAACCTGATCTGTCGAAAGTCCTTATAATTCATATGACTCCCAAATCATTTGTATTGGAACCATTCAGTAACAGATCTTCTAACAATAGGTGCTTATATTAAAAGGAACGCCTTTTATGTTTTTCTCTCTATATTGTATACGAAACAGATATTTTTCCTGTAACGTGTAACTTAGTTTCTGTTACCTTATTTAGATTTTGTGATTGTTATAAGTTTATTAGAACTTTTCTCTTTGTAAGCTTTTTATTGTGTTTTTGTTGTTTTTTTGTGTGAATTATGTTTGAATTTTTATTTATGTAAATATAATTCTACAAACCTTAAGAGAATAAATCTAGTGTTAAGACACTCCGTTCTGTTCCTCACTTTCCGCCGGATTGAGGCATTGCATGCCGAGTGGCGGAACTCATCGCCGCGCTTTGCCTTGTTACCGAACCCAGGAAATGTTAAATTCCATTTCCTGGAGTGGGTGTCGAACCCACAACCTGTCGCGTTTACAATCGCACGCTTGTGCCTCTGCGTAACTACAGGTGTTAAGTGAGAGTGAGAATCTAGTGTTAAAATACTCCGTTCTCTATTTTCCTCCCAAATTTAAGATATTGTGGGCAATCCCACAAAATTTTATCGTGGTGTGGGATGGAATTTAACGCCGTAATTGTTTTATTCATTTATTTTTTTTTCCAACTTCACGCTGTATCCCGTATATAGCAGGGTAGGCAGTGGGAACCTGAGAACCAATGTTAAGACACTCCGTTCTCTTACAACAATTCCGTTCCCCACTTTCCGCCAAATTGAGGCATTGGTGCTGAGCGGCGGAACTTAACGCCACGCATTGCCTTGTTACCAAACCCAGGAAATGAAAATACTAACATTTCCTGGAGTGGGAGTCGAACCCACAACCTTTCGTGTTTACAGTTGCACGCTTGTGCCTCTGCGCCACGACAGGCGTTTTATCAGAGCTAATAATAGCTGAATGATTTCAATATAAACATATAAATTGAGCACAACCATCCTATGAGTATTTACAATAATATACGAGTATATCTCCACTGCGCCTCGATGGCTCCGATACAAAATATCTTCCACCATATATATATTATTAAAATATGTATATAATACATTGTACATACATAATTAAGATATTAACGAATCAATCATTATTTGGTAACAAGACAAAGCGCGGCGTTGAGTTCCGCTACTCAACACGCAATGCCTCAATTCGGCGGAAAGTGGGGAACGGAATTGTTGAAAGAGAATGGAGTGTCTTAACACTAGGTTCTCTGGTTCCCTATGCCTACCCTGCTATATGCGGGTTGCTAAAATTATTACAAATAACTCTAAAACTCCTCTATTTTAACCAAATCTAAATTGTATCATCGGAAGCATTAGCTATCATCAAAGTTTATTCATTTATTAAAAAGTTACATCAAAACATACATAAAAAATATATTCGAATATCAATTCGTTATCAAACCTTCTTCGTTTTTGAAGTGTAATAAAAAAGAAAATTGATTTCAAATAAAATTCACAAAATAGTAAAATCATTCCTAAACTATTTGTCAGATCTTAACTAAATCTAAATGGGACCATCAGAAGTTTTAGCTATCACATAAAAAAAGTATTACCAAAATTGGTCCACCCAGTAAAAAATTACGCGAAAACACACATAAAAAATAATCATATTGAACCTTCTATTTTTGCAGTTGGTTAAAAAGTTAATTTCATCTGTAATAATAATAATAATAAGCCCGCAGGGCAGCTTGTGGCGAGCTGTTGGGGAGTGGCGACCCCACGGACCTGAGACCTCCGGAGGGGAATTGTAATTTATCCCCCGCCTCTGACTTGCCTTCATTGGCCGGCGGAGTGGAGCGCAAGAGCTATATGCTCGGAAGGGTGGAAGTGCTCAATCTGCGTAATAACGGGGAAGCCCGCTCACGAGCACTCTCGCGATGGTGAAACCGGTGCACACCTCTCGACACCCTTAGCTGACCACACCGATGTTGCGCCCGAGGCACTACGCCGCTTTGTGGGGGGCCCATCTAGTGGGAGGCGAGTCACCGTCCGCTAACCTTTCAATTTGAGACTGTTGAAAAGGCGGACGTCCGGTAGTCTCAATCAATAGCCCAGTACTTAGTCCATCCAAGCTCCATTCCATAGCCCCATTTTAGTTTTCCATATGTTCCATAGCTCCTACGCATTGACCGGTGACCATCTTTGAGCAATTGCCTATGGTTACTCAGAGATGGATCCCGGTCAATGCGTCAGATTAAAAAATATTGTTGTCTCAAAGGGGCCTCTACGTGTTGGACCTGTGTCCCCACGCAAGCCTTCCAAAGGACCGGGTTCCTTTGAACCCGAGAACCTGTAACGAGATACATAATAATAACACTTTATCGCACAAAGAGTATACATTACATATTTAATAACTTACAATTAATGTGCAATGGCGGCCTTATTACTGAAAACAATCTCTTCCAGGCAACCATCAATAAGGAACAAATCACTAGAATGCAGAAAGGTGTATAAAGTATCTATTGGTATATACATATACTTAAATTTCTTTCATCTATGTATAAATACGTGAAGCAAAAACTTTGGATCCCTTTTTACGAAAATTACACGAACGGAGGAGACTGAAACTTGGCACACTTATAGTTTATATAGAGAAGAAGTGCAGAATGCTAATTTTTTTTTATTATACATAAAAAGTATATTAAATTAATAAAATAAATGTTACACATACTACCATGGTTTGACATCCATGTTTATATAGAGTGACATATACATACGTTGCTAGGACGCGTTATTAACGCGTTAATAGGGACACTAGTTTATATAGTTACTTGTTTTGAAATTTAAAGCACATAAAAAATACAGTGGAATTTATTAAGCTCCTCTTTTTTTGAAATAGGTAAAAAGTTAATTTCATACAAATAAGGAAGCATATATGGCTACAGCGGGATCCAGTTAAGCCTCGGTTACATATTCAGAGCACGCGATGCCATTTGTCCGCTAATCTTTGATCTCGACGAATTTAATGACATGAGAACGATGTATGATGAAAATTTTATCATATTTTTCAAATCTATATAAAACTAGATACTTATATATACATTATGGCTATATTACGCATTATCTATATAAATTTCTTGGGTTTGGTAACAGGGCAAAGCGCGGCGTTGAGTTCCGCCACTCAACACGTAATGCCTCAATTCGACGGAAAGTGGGGAACGGAATTGTTGAAAGAGAATGGAGTGTCTTAACACTAGGTTCTCTGGTTCCCTCTGCCTATCCCGCTACATGCGGGATATAGCGTGGAGTTAAAAAAAAAAAGAAAAGAAACCACAAAAACAAAAAAATATATATATATATATATATATATATATATATATATATATATATATATATATTTAACATCATCACGACGGGACGGGTCGTGAACTAATAAAAATCTCGACCATTATTCAAAGCTTTCCATTACTCTGAGTTATGTTTATTACGTATGTTTTATTCTTTTGCATCAAAATTAATTAACGAGAAGTGAGCGCCTTTGAAATAAGAAAATGTACATACATACATACATATATGTATGTAGGTTTCTTACGCATTTACTAGTATATGAACGCTTGCACTCTTGTGCCATGTCTTGTATGGCTTGGCTTGTAATTATAATTTAACCTCTTGGCTTAGTGGCTATAAAGTTAAACAGATATTTTAAAATATATTACCATAACTTTTTTCTCTCTCCACCGCGGTTTTATTATTATAAGGTTTACTTAGTGAAATATATATACATACATACATATACATACATATATATTGTATCCCGCATATAGAAGGATAGACAGGGAACCTAGGGTTAAAACACTCCGTTCCCCACTTTCCACCGAATTGAGAACCCAGGAAATGAAAATACTAACATTTCCTTGAGTGGGAATCGAACCCCACAACCTGTCGCGTTTACAGTCACACGCTTGTGCCTCTGCGCCACGACAGGCGTCTACATATATTATACTAAAATTTGCTTAATAAATCGTATACTTAAGTAACACAGTAATTAAAGTACGAATAGCGCCCGCAGGCGTCATTATCAGTCGAGTCCCAGTACAGACGATTCTCGCAGATCTTTAGATACTAATTTAGTAAATCATTTAAAATATGAGTTATGAGAAATTTAAATTTATTACGTAAAGTACATGGAATTTGGTGATATACATATTTAGCTTCACGCTGTATCCCAGCAGGCTAGACAGAGGGACCGTATGAACCTTCCGTTTCTCTTAACAAGTTGTGGGGTTGATTCCCAATCCAGGAAATGAAAACATTAAATCGTTATAATAATTAATATTCAATATTTTCATTACCGTGCTCTGGCAAGGCAAACCTCGGCGTTGAGTTCTGCCAGTCAACAAGCAATGCCTCAATTCAGCGGAAAATCAATATATCTATATAAAAAAATATATTGCTGCCTAGGTTTAGGAAATAAAATTCATTTGCTTAAGCGAAGAGTTTCTTATTATCACTGAATTATAGTCATTTTTAAACTATGGGTTTGGTAACAAGGCAAAGCGCGGCGTTGAGTTCCGCCACTCAACACGATATGCCTTAATTTGGCGGAAAGTGGGGAACGGAAATGTTGAAAGAGAATGGAGTGTCTTAACACTAGGTTTTCTGGTTCCCTCTGCCTACCCCGCTATATGCGGGATACAGCGTGAAGTTAAAAAATATATATACATCGATTTCCTAAAAGGAGTAAGTTTTTAATTCGGTTGTCTTTTTTGTGTGTTACCGCGTTAATTTTTACTGGGTGAACCAATTTTGACCAGTCTTTTTCTATATGATAAGCAGATACAGGAACACTAGCTGTGTTTCTGATGTGGTCCCATTTCAATTTAGATATTGATGTTTGGTAGAGGTTCGTCCTCCGGGTCTGCCTGCGACCACTATCATGTCAAAGAGACGAACCGCCAAATATCTTATGATGTGTTCCGGTTCGATGGCATGTAAGCCAGGTTTTCCCATTCCCACTCCATCCTTTTCCCAAAATGTGGTGGTTCCGAGAACGAATACTACATTGTCCTCCTCTTCCATCTGTATCCTCTAGGTTATAAACGCATCTACAACATCTCTGGTGTTGTAGATGTTCATGGGCGAAGGTAATCCACTTACCATCAGTGGTCCTTCTGCCTTCGTTCTTTGCCATCCGTTATCCATAAAAAAAAAAGAAAGATATGATAAGTAGTTTTTGAGTTATTCGTAATAATGTGTATTCCATTTGAAATTGGTTTTCTTTTATTGTTAAAATCTTAATTATTCCTTTTACAATTAAAGAAATGTATTATCCTGTTAATTTAGCTAAATTGGTACACGAGGTTGCTTTCGTTCACTCAAGATAATTTTAAACCGCGGCAATTCTAATAATTTTATCCCTCGAAATTCTTCATTATATTTTGTTCGTAGTATTAATTACAATTAATGTTCCATTATAATTTAATATGAAAGCTGTGGGTACCCACGGAATGTCGATAAACTTTCTTGTTCATTGGATATATAGTTTTTATAGCATTGTATAGTATAACCTACAACCTAACCTACCTACCTACTACCTACCTAACTTCACGCTTTATCCCTAGCGGGGTAGTCAGAAAGCGTTCTTTCTGAGCGCCAAACGCTACGGTCCCTGCATACCTCGTTCGCCTCGTCCACAGTCATTAGCCTCTTCATGCATGCCCTCCGGGGGGTCCTCATGCTTTTTACGTGACCTTCCTCCAGTATCATTGATACTGTGTTCTCGAAGGTCAACCGAGGTCTCTCCTTACCTCTCTTGCCACTCAACTTTGCTTCATAAATCTTTTTCACCCTTCTTTCATCACTCATCCTCTCGTCGTGCCCAAACCAACATATAGTATAAAAAAAGTAATATTTAGATGATTAAGATTAAAATAAACAATGTTAAGCGTTTTTCCTATTTAAAGTTAGACAGAGAGAAAGTAGTGTTGAAATTAATGGAATGGAGAAATGAAAATAATTAAAAATAATTCCCAGAGTGGGAATCGAACCCACAACTAATAGCTTTTACGGTCGTTCCTACCCTAATGTCATGATGGATGAAAAAACTAGGGGTATAATTAAAATAATATTATAAAGTCTTTGAGGAATGCTTAGATATATTTAGAAGCTTAGATAAATTTCGAACATAACGAAATACGGAGTAACATACTATATATGGTATATTCAGTTTACTAAATAAAATTTGAGATATACATGAAAGATTTAAAATTAATATAAAAACACGACCCTTTATGTTATATATTTCTACCAATCTTTGCGACTTGTCGTGGCGCAGAGGCACAGAGGTTGTGGATTCGATTTCCACTCCAGGAAATGAAAATATTAAATAATATTTAGTATTCTCATTTTCTCGCTCTAGTAACAAAGCAAAGCGCGGTGTTGAGTTCCGCCACTCAGCACGCAATACCTAAATTTGCCGAAAAGTGGGGAACGGAAATGTATAAACGAGAACGGAGTGTCTTAACACAAGGTTCTCTGGTTCCCTCTGCCCAACCTATGTGCGTCATACAGTGTGAAGCTAAAAAAAACACAAAAATAATAATTAATATTAAAAAAATCAAATAAATCAAAATCAATTTAGCTCCCAACCTATAAAAATTGATAATTTTTTATACTTAAACACGCTCACAATCAATTTTTAAGAGGAAAAAGCGTTTTCAAAGAGTGCGGTCACTAATTGCCTGACGTTTTGCATTTCTATTTCGTTAGCATTGCGTGTACCGTGGAGAGGCAGGCTAATTTAAATTAAAAAGGGAATCGCGGTTTTGGCCCGATCCAAACGATTTCCTCTCTGACCGAGAATTGGGGAAGTTAGCAACTATGCAAAGTGCTCTTTTAATATAAGGAAGAAAAACTTCAAAGCAACAAGTAGCTGTTTTATTTTGGACTATTTTATATTATTTATTCAAATTACAGGAAATCTTTATAGTATATATCTTATTCTGATGTATATATATTTGTGTAATATTTCACCTTTATCTGTTCAATACTTTTTGCGTCAAATACAAATAAACATTCATCTATCTACACAATTATTTTAATTAAAATTTACTTACAGCGTGAATATTGTTAAGACGTGTAGCTCTTTACGCTAATTTTTAGAATATACGTCCAAGGTAGAGTGTATGGTATAGAAACCTGGAAGATAATGTAAGAAAATAATAACTTTCTTACAAAATTTTAAACTCTCTTTCAAGTTTACGCTTTTTCCCGCAGAAAAAAGAGAGACCGTCAAAGAGAACCTACTTCTTCATCTTTTTATCCGAATTCTCGACATTGCGTGTTGAGTGGCGGAACTGAATGGCAAATTTAGTCTTACCAGAGCGGAGAAATGACAATATTCTAAAAATATTCGTTCTCCTGATAGGAATCGAACCCATATACACTCGCATTTACATACAGAAATTTTCCTACCACGCCACAATGAGTTCTTTATATGGATATATAGAAACATTAGAGCACAGTGTTAAATGTTACTCCCTTTTAATAAAAAATAGCGGTCAAGGTGAGCATTGAAAGCATAAGTTCCAACGCGGTGATTGTATTGAAAAACAATAAATACGATTCCAGTTCTCATAAAACTATACTACACTGTATAACTTGGTTTATTTCCCTAGAGACGTAATGGAATGTCCATGTTAATTTTACATCGGTTTTCGTTTTGCACTTTTAGTGATGGGTAAAAAAATGTTAAACTTGTGTCAGGACACGAGACCTGAACGAAAAGTCGTAAGACAAACGCACATAAACTTTACCAATTGAATGAAAATATAGACAATATACGAGTATTATTGTTCTCCCTGTGAGGGGACAGGATTAGAATACTATTCCCCTCCGCCGCTGGATAGCGTCCCGTAAGAGGCGAGTATCCCAGTAATTTGGAGGTTCGTCCTCCGTCTGGCTCGCGACCACTTTCATGTCAAAGACGAGCCGCTAAATATCTTATGATGTGTTCCGGTTCGATGGCATGTAAGCCAGATTTTCCTCTTTCCCACCCATCCTTTCCCCAAAATGTGGTGGTTCCGATAGCAGACTACTACATTGTCCTTCCCTTCCATCTGTACCCTCTACATTGGCAACGCATCTACAACTACCATCAAGTGGTCTTTCTGCTCGTTTGACATCCGTGAAGTGGGAATCGAACCCACAACCTAGGCGTTGTGTAATACTCACGCAAATGAAGTCACGGGATATAGCTAGTACATATAAAATTATATATCGTTTAAGAAACCATGAAAACCAAGAGATTAATATATGTAAATCACCTAGGGATATGTATAACGCGTTCTGTATAAATAATTTCCCTATCAATTTAGTTTAGTCACCCCGCTTACATAGTAATTAGTATGCTGATTTTATTTACATATATACGATAGGTGATTAAAAATAAACACTCTATATATAGATCCATACATACGTAGCTTCACGGTGTATCCCGCATATAGCAGGGTAAGCAGAGGGAACCTAGTGTTAAGTCACCCCGTTCCCTACTTTCCGCCGAATTGAGGCATTGCGTGCTGAGTGGCGGAACTCAACGCCGCGCTTTGCCTTGTTACCAAATCTTTTGTAAAGATGTCAGTCTTGTCAGTCCTAACGGAAGCTACCACCGGCTTGGAAGACAGTTCTGCTGAGAAAAGCCGGCAAGGAACTCAACAGTTGCTCTTATTAATTCTATCTCCTCAAATATTTTCACCAACTGCTCTTACGTTAAATCTTTTTTATTTTTAAGTCTTTTCCTTATAACTATGCTACTTGAACTTTGAAGTATTATAAAGTCATTTGCAACCTTCCACCTTCTAAAGAGTACGTATAGAATTTTAATATTATACTAACTTTTCATAATACCCGTCGTGGCGCAGTGAGATGGTGTGCGGCAAACGCGATGGTTCTGGGTTCAATTCCTGCTCATCGTCATGATTATATTTAAATTATTTTTATTTTTTCACTTTGTTAAAAGAAATTGCGACAATGTTTTACACAAATCAATAAGAGATGTTTCAAAGTTGGGTGAAAAAGTGAAAACGGAGTGTCTTAAGGCTAAGTTCTCTCTGCCTCTCCTAATATACATATACCCCTAATGTGTGAAACTTAAAAATATAACTACGCTTTCTACTGTTTTCCCTGTTAGGGGACGGGGTTAGAATACAATTCCACTCCGCCGCTGGGTAGCGTCCCGTAAGAGGCGGGTATCCCAGTAGTTTGGTGGTAGGAGGTTCGTCCTCCGTCTGGCTCGCGACCACTATGATGTCAAAAACGAACCGCCAAATATCTAATGATGTGTTCCGGTTCGATGGCATGTAAGCCAGGCATTTTTCCCCTTTCCTACCCATCCTTTCCCCAAAATGTGGTGGTTCCAATAGCGGACTACTACATTGCCTCGCCCCCATCTGTATCCTCTACAAGGTTTCTGTTGTTGTATATGTCCATGGGCGAAGGTAAACATTTACCATCAGGTGGCCTATTTGCTCGTTTGCCATCCGTTATACATAAAAAAAATACTATATATGTGCTTTACATTGCTCTTATTCTCGCACACCAGTGTAGGCAACCTAATGTTAAGACACTCCGTTCTTGACTTCGTCCCTAACTAGACAGTGCGTGTTGAGTGACGGAACTCAACGCCGCACTTTGTACATCCAGCCGCTGTTCCACTGCGACAAGATGATCTCTTATTTATGTATTTTAAATATATATTAAGAAATATATATACATATAATTAATTTCGTATATTGTCATGTAACTTCAGAAAATCATTAATGAGTCTTCAACAGCCTGCTTATGTTGACTTCAGAGGGTTATTAAGAATGTTTGATCAAAGAGAAACTTTCCTCGTTTGTTCTTTTAATGGCAACATTAAGTACCAATATCATTGTCAAATACTTTTATTTTTAATTTTTTTTTAACATTGATTCTGATCACTATGGACCACGTGTCCGTAACTTTTGTCAGCTTTCACTACATTTTCATATTACTTAACTAAACTTAGGAAATAAGATAACATTTTTTCAAAGACAGCCCAAGTTTTTTAGTTACCTACTTAATATCTACTTATACTTGATTTTACTCAACACAAAAAATATACCTTTATTTATGGATAAATTTAATTTCGCCCCTCTATAAAGAAAAGGCACAGCGTTAAGTTTCGCATTCGGTGGAAAAGTTGAGAACGGAGAGCCTGATGGAGAGCAGAGCAGGGCAGGCCGAGGGAACCTAGTGTTAAGACACTCCGTTCCCCACTTTCTGCCGTATTGAGGCATTGCGTGCTAAGTGGCGGAACGCCACACTTTGCCTTGTTACCAAACCCAGGAAATGAAAAATTCCATTTCCTGAAGTGGAAATCGAACCCACAACGTGTCGCGTTTACAGTCACACGCTTGTGCCTCTGCGCCACGACAGACGACAGAATCCATAACAAATAATTTGTTCGGCTTCGTGCTGCCAATTTACTTTGCGTAACTTCAGTTAAGTGAATCTGGACTCGACTCGACTCGACTTAACTTAAGCCGGACTTTTTCTTTGTATATCTATTTCTTGTTAAGATCGTAAAGCTTATTTTATTAATTTAATTTATTTCTAATGCATTGTTATAAGGCCTGTCGTGGCGCATACACACAAGCGTGTAACTTTAAACACGCCAGCATGTGGGTTTGATTCCCACGCCAAGAAATAAAAATATTAAATAATATTTAGTATATTTATTTCCCCGCTTTGGTAACAAGGCAAAGCGCGACGTTGAGTACCGCCACTCATCACGCAATGCCTCAATTCGGCGGAAAATGAGGAACGGATGTATTAAAAGGAGACGCAGTGTCTTAACTCTAGGTTCTCTGGTTTCCTCTGTCTACCCCGCTATGTGCGGGATACAGCGTGCAGCTAAAAAAAAATGTTATAAAAAATTGACTGTTTGCACACCTCCATATAAACTTTAACTGTGTGAAATTTCATACACTTCCGCCAGCATAACTTTCCTAAAACGGGCTGCAAAGTTTATCCTTCACGTATTCATATATATCTAAAACTTTATCTATTTGCCATACATCATACATCATTTAATCTAATGTAAATAACCTAATGTAGTTTTCAGTTCTCTGAACAGTTATGGTACTGTATAATCAACTCGAGAGTACTACAGGAAACTGGCTGTCAGCCAAATACTGTGGTCTTGCTGGCGCCTTTGCATAGATAGACTAAGATTTATAGTCTTAAAGATCATATAATTCAGACGGGTAATGGCTTTTTGCTAATTAGAAGGTGAAGCAATATGCTGTAGATGCGATTCGCTTTATTTTTGATCTAGCTTTATCCTGTGACTTGGTTTGCATTGATTATTTAATTTTTTAATATAAAATAACGGCTGTTGTGGCGCAGAGGCACAACTCGGCTGTAAACGCAACAGGTTGTGGGTTCGATTCACACTCCAGGAAATGGAATTTTCCATTTTCTGGGTTTGGTAACAAGGCAAAGCGCGTTGTTGAGATCCGCCATTCAGCACGCATTGCCTCAATTCTGCGAAAAGTGAGGAACGGAGTGTCTTAACACTAGGTTTTCAGGTTCCCTCTGCCTACCCTGCTATATGCGGGATACAGCGTGAACTTAAAAAAAGATCCCTTTTTCTTAGGAATTTTGGAAAATTCTCTGTTATGGCTCACACACCAAGAAATATACATTAGTAACATATTTACACTTGTATAATTATATAGATATCGTATTTTTTTTTTGTCGGAGTCTAAAAGGTTTATTTTTTTCTGTTTTTTTTTTAATTAATCGCTAGCGGTGCACTTATAGCACCAAAGAATCAATGCGTAGTAAAAAATTGTGGAATTTCTTTTGTTTTATCTTTATAAATCACTTGAGGTGCGCTAAGTAAAAATTTATGGTGTTTTCTAGTTACATATTACAAGGAACTATAAAATTTTATTTTTTTGCAGCTTCATTTTTTTTCGCATAGCATGGTAGGCGGAGTGAAGTTAGTGTCATGTTATTTTATTTTTTTTTTTAACTTCACGCTGTATCCCGCATATAGCAGGGTAAGCAGAGGGAATCTGAGAACCTAGTGTTAAGACACTCCGTTCTGTTTCAACAAATCCATTCCCCACTTTCCGCTAGATTGAGGCATTGCGTGCTGAGGGGCGGAACTCAACGCCGCGCTTTGTCTTGTTACGAAACCCAGGAAAATGAAAAGTTCTATTTCCTGGTGTGGGAATCAAACCCACAACCTGCCGCGTTTACAGTCGCACGCTTGTGCCTCTGCGCCACGACAGGCGTTCTTTTATTTGTTAGAATTAGAGACATTGCAAATTATCATTCTCTAAGTGGGAACCGAACCTACTACCATCGGGCTTATACTCAGAATCCATTCCACTGCGCCACGATGACCTGTATTTGAAGTACCGATTTATTTTATATATAATACGAGATAAACACTCCATCACTAAATTAATTGGGTTCCTATAAATTAATCATCACCTTTTGTAAGTGTAAAAGCTGTTAAGTAATTACAAGTTTCCATTTGACGTTGTGTCAGTTAATAGATGTAGGTTATATAGAAACAGATACTTATATAATATATTTTTTACTGAAAATATGCTGAAATATTGCATGGTTTTTTTATTAGGGCAATGCGTCTATGTATGTACAATTTATATATATAGATGTTTTTTAAACATTTTTATTTAAATCTTACTAATAATTAATAATATATAAATACCAAACATCGTGAGTATCGACAGCAGTTTATAACTCTTTCATGCCAAACTACTTAACTGATCTAGATGAAATTTTACTGTAATATAGCTTCTCCGTAAAATAACACATACACTAGAAATCAAAAATAATTAGTATATATGATATATGTCATTTTTTTATACGTATTTATGCTACAAATGCAATCATTTGGATAATTTCCTCATAATATACAACAACAACATAGCTTCACGCTGTATCCCGCATGTAGCAGGGTAGGCAGAGGGAACCCAGTGTTAAGATAACGCGTAGAGAACGCTAACAATGTTAAGACAACTCTAAGGCTACGCGGACGGATGAGCATGAAACTTGGCACACTTATAGTTTATATAGAGAAGTAGTGCAGAATGCTAATATTTTTTTCAAATAATGCATCATAAAAAGCATATTAAATTAATAAAATAAATGTTACACACACTACCATCCATGTTTATAAAAAGTGACATATACGTTACTACGCAATGCGTTATTAACGCATTTACGGGGACTATTTTTAATATAATTCATAACAAAAATATATAGAAAAAACAATTAATTAATTAAGAATCCCATATAGCTAAGAACATAATATTCGGGAGACAAAAGAAAGATTATGGACCATTACGCTTGGCTACCTGATGTCACTGGCATGTGAACCCTCGTCAACACAAGTCAATGATCTTATCTTATTAAATATCATATACGTATATTTTTTTACTGTCTATTATTAAATAATAGAATATAATATTATTAAGGAAATATTTTTGTGCGATAAAAGTTATTACCTAATTTACGCTTCATCTCGCATATAGCAGGAAAGGCAGAGGGAACCTAGTGTTAATACACTCCGTTCCCCACTTTCCGCCGAATTGAGGCATTGCGTGCAGAGTGGCGGAACTCAACGACGTGCTTTGTCTTGTTACCACACACAGGAAATGAAAATTTCATTTCCTGGAGTGGCAATCGAACCCACAACCTGTCGCGTTTACAGTCGCACGCTTGTGCCTCTGCGCCACGACAGGCGTTAGTGTGAAAGTATGTAGCTACTTAATTTAAATATTTTTTACCATAAATAACAATTCAAACATAATTCATACACCTCTCTCTCTCTCTGACTACCCCGCTAGGCATTGCGTGCTGAGTTGCGGAATTTAACACCGGGCTTTCTTTACCAGAACGGAGAAATTAAAATAATCAAATTTAACTCTTGCCTTGAGTGGGAATCGAAGCTACAACAGATGGTGATTACTGTTAGATGTTCCACTACGCGGCGATGGCCTACAATTAATGATCTTATAAATGATAACATGTATTGGGTATGAAATGCTTTCTTCAGTCTATTTCATAGTTATTATTTTCATGTCTCCGCTCTGCTAAGATCTGCTAAGACCTTGACTCGAATTTGGGCGGTTCTTCCTGACTACCCTGTTATGCAGGATAAGCGTAAAGCTTCCGTGAAAAACTAAATCTAGGTTCAACAAATATAGTTAAATTGCGTAAAATAACACACAATTGTAAAGAACAAAAAACCCGACTAAATCAATTCTTTAAATTTAGGAAGCAAATACAAATAGAGTAGGCTATGAAAGCTTCTTATTTGTTATATATTTCAAATGTGCTAATTAAGCACTTTCATTTGGTACGGTCATGGTCACGATACCCATCAACGATTTTTTTGTTTTTATTCATGACGTAATTTCCTCTAGGGTCATATTGAATTAAGAGTAACGTCACATATCTAAGAACACTTGGAGTATGAATACCTATCTAACGTCACCTTCATTATATAATTCGGTCCAGGAGGTTTGGAAGATATAAGGTAAAAAAGAATATTACAAATATACATGAAACGCACGAAAAACATAACCCTCCTCTGAGAGTCGGGTAAAAATAAATAAACGAGCGGCAAATTTTAACATCAATAAGTTACTTGAACTTTAGCTATAAGTATGTATTTTAATCGAAGCTTAAATTTTCTTTATTCTATTAGAATTTAGTAAGTCCTTTTAAGTGTCAATTTTCATAATTATTCAAAGTACCGCTGTCTTGAGACTCTCTTGAGATCTCTTAAAAAATCTTTTAAATGACATTTTTTTACTTATGTCTAATTTTCTTGAAGTGTTATTCGCACACTTAGAGTAAGAATATTTAAGATTTTAACAATAAACGAAAACCGTCTTCACATAAAATCACTAAAAAGTTTATATTTTATTACGATTTTTTATATTATTATTACGAATAACTCATAAACTAATCGTCAGATCGTAACTAAATTTAAATTGAACTACATATTTAGCACTAGCTATCATATAAAAAAAGAATAATCAAATCCAGTAAAAAGTTAAGTTGTGGGTTAGATTCCCACTCCAGGAAATGTAAAATTTAGTATTTCCATTTCTTGGGTTTGGTAACCAGGCAAAGCGCGGCGTTGAGTTCCGCCACTCAACACGCAATGCCTCAATTCGGCGGAAAGTGGGGAACGGAATTATTGAAAGAGAAAGTGTCTTAACACTAGGTTCTCTGCTTCTCTCTGCCTACCCTGTTATATATATATATATATGAATGAAAGCGTTTGACCATTGTGTGTTGCCAGTGATGATATAGGGGAACGAGACGTGGTCGCCAACTATGTGTCTCATAAGAAGGCCCATGATCACCCAGCTGAAGTGGCAGTGGGTGGGACACATAGTGAAGAGATATGATGGCCGTTGTAGTGGAAATGTTCTCGAATGGCGACCACGAACCGGACGACGCTTATTGGGCAGACATCTGATATCTGGTAAAGATCGCCGGAAGATGCGGGAGGCAAAGACCGACAGTCGTGGAAATCCTTGGGGGAGGCTTATGTCTAGCAGTGGGCGTCGCACGTCTGATATGATGACAATAAAATCCCCATTTAGGAATTGAACTTAAAAACCATCACGATTTTACTATAAGATATTATTACAATAAATATCATATGAAGTTATCAAGGTACAATATATTACGACATTAGGAATAAGACCACGATTTAAATTTAAATGTAAAATATATGGGTATTTCCTTCTCTTGAATCTTGTAGGAAAGAACGTTATGAATTTCATTTGTAAGGTAGAAATACTTTTAAGTTTCCAACGGTTGGGACGATTTAAACTGTTATACGTTTTCCTTATACTATGCATTATAAATTATAATCATTTATTCTTAAAATATGCCATATATTTTCATTTTTTGGTCACAATTTTTTAGCTTTACACTTTTTCCTCTAAAAAAATGTGCAGGCTAAGTCTAAATATTAAGACACTCCGTTCTTAGTTGTATTGTTATTATGTCATATATAATAAGCCATAGTAAGTTCGATTTCCACGAGAGGGAATTGTCACATTTTTTTTTTCTAAATATGACAATTCTCAATTTAGACAAAGCGCGGCGTTGAGCTCCGCTACTTAACACATAATTTTTCAATTTCAACGGAAAGTAGACAATGAAGTGTCTTGATACTAGGCTCTCTGACATCCTCGCTATTTCGGGATAAAGCGTGAAGATGGAAAGGAAAATTAATATGGATAGCGTATTATCTTAACACTAGGTTCTCGCTTCGCATCAACTGATATACTGTGAATTAGTGAATCTAACAAGAAACATAATAAAGTAAATATATTTTAACGCCTGTCGTGGCGCAGAGGCAAAAGCGTGTGACTGTAAACACGATAGGTTGTGGGTTCAATTCCCACTCCAGGAAATCTTAGTATTTTCATTTGCTGGGTTTGGTAACAAGGCAAAACCCGACGTTGAGTTTCGCCACTCAACACGCAATGTCTCAATTTGGTGGAAAGTGGGAAACGGAATTGTTGTAAGAGAACGGAGTGTCTTAACACTAGGTTCTCAGGTTCCCTCCGCCTACCCTGCTATATGCGGGATACAGCGTGAAGTTAAAAAAATATATATGTATATATTTTTTGCTTGCAATACTTATTATATACAGCATGTGTCATAAGATTGAATAAATGAGCCACACAGTGTCATTAACAGACGAAATTATACATGTTTTTGTATCTGAAGAGTACTTTGTCGCAGTATTTCTTGTAGTTGTTATTATTTCTACTATTAGATTTAAAAAAAAAAAAGTATTCTTTTTTTTACAGCTTCACGTTTTTCTTACAAAGTAGGGTAATTAGTGAATCTAGTGTCTCCACTCTCCGCCCGAAATCCAGACATTGCATAGTGAGAAGCAGATATGAACGCCAATCTTGTATACAGATATATATATATATATATAAGTCAAAAAGTCAAAGTCAAAGTCAAATAATTTTATTCAAAATAAGAAGTTAAGCTTCATTTTTGAACGTCAAATAATTCTACCACCGGTTCACTAAATTTAATGCCCTGTGACCTGATAGGAAGAACCGGCGCAAGAAACTCAAAGGGACTTATTTATTTTTTTTTATTTTTTTTATTTTTTTTTTTATATCTCGATGAATGGTTTAAGTAATTCTTTTTATTATTGGCAATGCATAGGAATATCAGTGAAAGTAGCTAAATAAACAAGACGTGCTGCTCTACTGCCGTCAATAATCTAATTTTTTTAACCGCAAAGCTGCTGAGCTAAGTCTACGCTAATCCGTCAATATGCGAGGTCCCCATCCGTAACTTGAGTCGGCAGTGATACTGAGAAATACCGTAGAACTAACAGGATCCACGGCTTCACCATTCAACAGTACATTGGCTTTAATAACTTTTTTTATTAGTTCTGAAAATGACGCATTTGCTTTTACTATTCACAGTAAGTTATTAGCACTAAACCAATGCGTACTATTTTAGTAAGAGCATTGTTTATCAGTCATAAACATTTAGACACCTTTTCATTTTAAATATTAAGGAGGTATCATCAGCAAAACAATACTATATCACTTTCTGACAAGATATGGTAAATCATTTATATATTAAAAAGAGGAAAGGACCAAGAATAGATCACTTGGGACCCTCTATATATTGATTAGAGATTCAGGAGATATATATATATATATATATATATATATATATATATATATATATATATATATATATATATATATATATATATATATATATATATATATATATATATATATATATATATATATATATATCCTGTCGTGCCTGCTGCAGCCTGTCGTGGCGCAGAGCCAAGCGTGCGACTGTACGCCACAGGCGAGGCTGATTCCACCCAGAAATGTAAAATGAAGGTTTTCCTTCCTTGGCTTGGTTAAAGGTGGTGTTCAGTCCCGCCACTCAACACGCAATGCCCCAATTCCGGCCGGAAAGTGGGGGAACGGAACTGTTTAAAGAGAATGGAGTACAGCGTGAAGTTAAAAAAAAAGAAAAAAAAAATATATATATAATTAAAATATATTGAATTTAGAATTAACTTATATATTTTTTATGTTTCTTAATATTATTCTTTCTTTAATGTATAAACACCTCTTTAAAAAATATTAAAAATTATATTGTCGTTCTTTTCGGGTGAAAATTCAAATTAAAAGTTGATCAAAATAAAGAAAATGGCGATATTTATTCATATATAGTCTACCTTATAAAAAATATGTGCGTAATGAAAAAAGATTATAACAGATTAAATGTATTTCATTCCGTTACCACCTTCATAGGTATTCAACAAGTGCTTTGCCACAAAAGGAGGATTAGTAATTCTAAGGAGCTTATCGGGCAGAACGTGTCAAATTCCCATATTGGAAAGCTCCAGTGGGATTCAGTATATTTTTTGTACATTTTTACGATAATCTAAGCTTTAAAAAGCTCGCTGAAATATATGTTTAGTATTATTTTTTTTATCAACACCATGGCGAAGTTGTATGAGTGTCCGTATAGGCGATGGTTATTTTTTTTTTTAACTTCACGCTGTATCCCGCATATAGCAGGGTAGGCAGAAGGAACCAGAGAACCTAGTGTTAAGACACTTTCTCTTTCAATAATACCGTTCCCCACTTTCCGCCAGATTGAGGCATTGCGTGTTGAGTGGCGGGATTCAACGCCGCGCTTTGCCTTGTTACCAAACCCAGAAAATGAAAATACTTCATTTCCTGGAGTGGGAATCGAACCCACAACCTATCGCTTTACAGTCGCACACTTGTGCCTCTGCGCCACGACAGGCGTTGGTTATGAGTTCATGATAATTTTTTTGTATCTATTGATGCTATTTCCCGCATAGTAGAGTAGTGTGAGAAAATCTAGTGAAAAGACAATTTGTTCTCTAAGAGAAATAAATATGATTATAATATGATTTAAGATCTCAAGGAGACGACTGTCGTGGTGCAGAGGCACAAGCGTGTGACTGTAAACGCGGCAGGTTGTAGGTTCGATTCCCACTCCAGGAAATGTAAAATTTAGTATTTACATTTTTTGGGTTTAGTAACAAGGCAAAGCGCGGCGTTGAGTTCCGCCACTCAACACGCAATGCCTCAATTCGGCGGAAAGTGGGGAACAGAAATATTGGAAAAGAATGAAGTGTCTTAACACTCCGCTCTCTCCGCTTACTCCTCTGCCTACCCCGCTATGTGCAGGATACAGCGTGAAGTTAAAAAAAAAAGTACATAAATATGTTAGACCAACCAAAACCAATAGTAAAATTGGGTGACGCTACATTTCGTAGAATTATCGTCAACTATATTCATCTTATAAATAAAAAAAGAAACAAAAAAGATATATTCAGGGTTAAAAAATCTCTGAAAGCAATCATCTTTGCTACATCACTACAGTGTGTTCACGTAAATCGGGGCTTTACATTAGATTTCCCTATACGCTCCCATTTGTACAGTACAAATACGTAAGTGCTTGCTTCTAAAATATTCCATAGAACTCTGTAACACTATTTTTGGATGTCGACACCTTACAATAAGATCTCATGTTTTATTTAGTTTCTCACTTTTCCTTATATAATAAGGTCGGCATGTAACCTATTCAAATCCTAATTTTTGGATGATTGTGTGTTTATGTGGCGGAACTCAACGCCGGGTGTTCTAGTTGAAGGATAGTAAGTGAAAATAGTAATCATTTACCTAAGTGGAAATCGAAGTTACATCCAAAAGCTTCTTTTTTTTATTTTTTTTTTTTATTTATTTATTTTTTTTTTTTTTTTATGGATACCGGATGGCAAAAGAGCAGAAGGACCGCCTGATGGTAAGTGGTTACCTTCGCCCATGAACATCTACAACACAAGAGATGTACTAGATGCGTTGCCAACCTAGAGGATACAGATGGAAAGGGAGGATAATGTAGTAGTCCGCTATCGGAACCACCACATTTTGGGGAAAGGATGGGTGGGAAAAGGGAAAACCTGGCCTATTTATTAGGTTTGCTAGTGATTATTACATACACATTACAAATAATTGTTTCACTAACATAAAATTAGTTCTGTCAATGCATAATCGTTTGAAAGCAAACGCGACATGCTTTGATGTGTCCGATTTCACTATAGTATTATCTTAAAAATTATATATAATATAAAAATACAATGAGGAGCTAATAAGTAAGGATGAGAACATACAAATAATTTACAAAAATAAAAATAAAACAAAATAAACCAAAAACATAAATAAGTGCAATTTATAGTCAGATCCTCTTGTACCACTGCGTCAAGATAACTTTTTCCTCAACTAACTTCAATTTTAAGTAAAAAAGAAAACTGACTTTATTACGAATAACTCAAAAACTACTCATAAGATCCTAATTAATTAAAAATAATCAACAAAATCGGGTCACATAGTAAAATATTATGCGGTAACATATAAAAAAAGTAGTCGACATCAACCTCTTCCGTTTTGAAATCGATTAAAAATATTTTTAGTATACTATACGAGTTCATATTAGATTCATGTAGACACGGCTTTTATGAATGTAGAGCTTGCTTTCAGTATTGTCTTTGGATTGTTTTTGAGGCAAATATTATTCTAAGCATTGAAAGCGTGGAACGTCGTTTTATCTTTTCAGGAAATCAAATATTTATTCTAGAATGGACCTTTTATTATCTAGATATTAACGCTTGTCGTGGTGCAGAGGTACAAGCGTGCGACTGTAAACGCGACAGGTTGTGGGTTCGATCCCCACTCCAGGAAATGGAATTTTTCATTTCTTGGGTTTGGTAACAAGGCAAAGCTCGGCGTTGAGTTCCGCTACTCAACACTCAATGCCTCAATTCGGCGGAAAGTGGGGAACGGAGTGTCTTAACACTAGGTTCCCTCTGCCTAGCCTGCTATATGCGGGATATAGCGTGAAGCTATGTATGTATGTACATATTATTAAATAGCTTCACGCTTTGTCCTGGCTTTGATTGTTTGTGTTTAATTTTGGTGCGTTTTGTTTGAAGTCGGTTTTCCTTTTTTGTTAAGATTTATAAATTATTATCTTGATATAAGGTGAAATTCATTTCAGAGTGATAAACTCATTTTGAATCTAGTTACCTCTATACAAACCTCTGCTTTATCTATGTACAAGGTGAAGGTGTAGGGTGGAAATTAATTAAAGTGTGCTTGTGTAAGCTACTCCTGGTTGTGCACCTCTAGTATGGTTTTTTTTACGAAATCGATTCATTTGCGCCCCAAATAAATACATAAGTATATTTATTTAAGGATTATTTTATTGATTTTACGAACATGGTTAAAGAAACATACATACATACTTAGCTTCTCACGCTGTATCCCACATATAGTAGGTAGGCAGAGGGTTTTTTAGTATTAAGACACCCAGCGGGTTCCCCCACCATTCGCCAAATTGAGGCATTGCGTACTGTGATGTAGCTGAGTTAAAGAAACGAGATATTATAATTTATGATTTTGTGCCGCCAGTCATGGCGCAGCGCAATGCCGTGCGCAGATCGTGGAACGCGACAGGTTGTGGATTCGATTCCCACTTCAGAATGCAAAAATAGTATTTTCATTACCTGTTTGGTAAGGCAAGCGTATGTTGGAATTCGCCATTCAAAGCACGCATAGCCTCAATCCGGCGGAAAAAGTGGGGAACGTGAAGCCTTTATACCAGGTTCTCGTGGTTCCCTCCTGCCTGCGCTTTCCTGCTTTATGTGGGGATATAAAGTGAAACTTCTTAAAAAATCCCTTTAGAGTGTCTTTATTTATCTCCGGTTTCGTAAGACAAACTACTTATTACTGGGTTCCACCTGGGGTAAAATATTTACTGTTCAAAATTTTGATCGAAATCGTCCCAATGCGCTGGGCTGGTGATGGTCCTCACCAAATGTTCCATTATGTACCCGTTTCTGAATTACGAATTGATACCATTCCAATTACGTTAAGTGATAGCTTCCCAGCACTGATTTTAATGGCATGGCTAACATATAATATTGCTTTTAATACAAAATTGTGAAGCTTTCTAATTATTTATTTAAATTGTTAAAGTGACTTTATTTATTTATTTTTGTTTTTCGTCTAAAAACTCGAAAATATGGCGGACACGGAGGAATCAATGGTGCAGAATTGTAACTCTAGGCGAGGGTTATCGAACCCCATAATCCGTTTTCGAATCCCCTTAAAGCCCAAAATCAACGCTTAATCGGCTGTACCCTTTGCGTTTGTTTTGTTCTTTCAGATGTTAATGTTATCTATAAATTTTATTTATGATACAGTTTTAAGCTAATGCGGTTATTATCGTACGGTAATGGTTCTTGAAGGTTTAAATATGTTGACGAGTTAAAGAAAAATATGAGAGCAAATTTTGACAAAGCGCGCGTACACTTACTTATTATTGTTTGAAAACGCCTGTCGTGGCATAGAGGCATAAGCGTACGACTGTAAACGCGACGGGTTGTGGGTTCGATTTCCACTCCAGAAAATGGATGTTTTTATTTCTTGGGTTTGGTAACAAGGCAAAGCGTGAACCTAGTGTTAAGATACTCCGTTCCCCACTTTCCGCCGGGTTGAGTGGTAGACACTCAACTAAAATTCAATCAATCATTTGTTTTCCAAATTTTAAGTTATTTCATTCCTCTGTTCTGGTAAGGGAAAGCGCGGTGTTAAGCCCCGCCACTTATCAAGCCTCAATTCAAGCGGCTGCGAATGCAGTGTTTTGACATAACGTTCTCTCTGATTACCTTGCTATGTGAAATCTAGGGTAAAACTGCTTTAAGTTATTTCTAAAATGAAATGTTTATAATTTTCTAACATAAAATCTAACTTTGTAGTAGTTATTCATAAAATATGGTTGTATCTTTATTGTTTTGAGGAAATAACAACTATACTAGACTACTTAACCTAAATAACATAGTCTTTGTAGAAAATGCAAGGTCATTGAACTTGGTCTCTTGGCACGATATTTGGCAAGTTCAGTTCCTAACTTAATACAAAAGTTCATTGAACGAAAAGTAATAATAGGTCCTGTGATTTATATAAAAGGGCATACTAATATTAAATGTTAATCTTTCACGCAAAAATTACTTAACGGCGCAGAGGCACAAGCGTGCGACTGTAAACACAATAGGTTGTGGGTTCGATTCCCACTCCAGGAAATGTTAGTATTTTCATTTCCTCGGTTTGGTAACAAGGCAAAGCGCGGCGTTGTGTTCCGCCACTCAACACGCAATGTCTCAATTTGGCGGAAAATTTGACGGTGTAGAACGGAATTGTTGTAAGAGAACGGAGTGTCTTAACACTAGGTTCTCAGGTTCCCACTGCCTACCCTGCTATATGCGGGATACAGCGTGAAGTTACAAAAAAAGAAATAAAAAAAATGAAACTTTGCAATATAATAGCTTAAACATAATTCGTTTCATAGCAATACGTCATTCCTTATTTTCTTTTCTTGAATTTATTAAAACTAGTATTCCCGTAAATGCGTTACTAACGCATTGCATAGTGACGTATTTGTCACTTTGTTTAAACATGGATGCCAAATCATGTAACATTTATTTTATTAATTTAATATACATTTTTTTAGCTTCTTCTGTAGGCAGAGGGAACCTGAGAACCTAGTGTTAAGATACTCTTTTCCCCACTTTCCGCCGAACTGAGGCATTGCGTGATGAGTAGCGAAGGAGGATTGATCGGTAAAAAAAGATTAAACTACACTATGAGAAATTTTAAATTTTGATATTCGCACTTTGATTGCGACGCCATTCGCATAGCAGGATTGTTATAGAGAACCTAGTATGAAAACACTCCGTACTCCACTTTACACCCGAATTTGAAACACTGCGTGTTAAATATCGAAACTTAATACCGTTTTTCCCCTGTGAGGGGACGGGGTTAGAATACAACTCCCCTCCGCTGCTAGGTAGCGTCCCGTAAGAAGCGGGCATCCCAGTAGTCTGGAGGTAGGAGGTTCGTCCTCCGTTTGACTCGCGACCACTATCATGTCAAAGACGAGCCGCCAAATATCTTGATGATGTGTTCCGGTTCGATGACATGTAAGCCAGGTATGGTATGGTTTCAATAGCGGACCACTACATTGTCCTCGTCTTCCATCTGTATCGTCTAGGTATGCAACGCATTTACAACACCTCTGGTGTTGTAGATGTTTATGGGCGAAGGTAGCCACTTACCATCAGGTGGTCCTTCTGCTCGTTTACCATCCGTTATCCATAAAATAAAAAATAAAAAAAAAAACCGCGTTTTATCTCACCAGAGCGAAATTAGTCGATACAACCATTTTGCTTCTACGACAATCGAATAAAACCACATACGAGTACATAAATAGTCCTAACATTATTAGTAACATCCTCTTACTCAACAAAAGTAATATTACTAATATAATATACCCCAATTAGAGAATACCCGAGACGAATATAATTCGCGAATCGAATTGCCGAAGGCTAAACTACTTGGATGTTATCGTCTATTTTCCGCACCAAATGTTTATTTGAACTAGGACCAGTATGGAATATTGATTGCGTATAATAAGCTGATGTATCTGTTTCTCGTGTTAGTAAAACATTGCACGTTGATATGCTTGTAACCGACTTTCAAAAAAAGAGGAAATCTCATTTAGTCTGTATTTTTTCATATGTGTTACCTCATACTTTTTACTGGGTGAATCAGTTTTAATGATTCCTTTTTTATATATATAATAGCTGTTTTTGATTTGGCCTCATTTAAATTTTGTTAAGATGTGATGAATACATGTTGAGTTATTTGTGATAATTTTTACTTTTTAGTGCATAAATGCATTATGATTTAAAATTGGTTTCTATTTTTGTTAAAATAGATATAGTCAGAGTTAGTCAACGATCTCTTGATCTCTCTAATTGCACAATACTTGAACAAATATTGGATCAACGACTCATAATGCCCTCAAAAAAAAAAAAAAAGAAAAAAAAATATATATATATACCACTAAAATATAGAGGAGCATATATATATATATATATATATAAGAGCATAGATATATATATATATATATATATATATATATATATTCATAATTTAAAAAATAGCGGCAAACTTTTTCTCGTATAACAGCGTAGTTAGAATGTCTCCGCTCTCCGTCCAAAATCTCGATATTATAGGTTGAGTGGCGATACTTAACTAATAAAAATAATTTAAACATAATCATTTCCCCGAGTAAGAATCGAACCCAAAACCGATCTTGCTACAGTCAGACGTGTCCCACTGCGCTATAATGGCCACGTACGTACACGAAGACTACATATTTGGTTTTGTGATAGAGTTCTGACTTATTTATCTCATTAACTCCGCTTATACACCTGGTGCTTCTTATTATGTCAGAATTGTAAAAAGGAATGTATGTATTTATTTCTTTATATCTATATGCTTATATCTCTAGCCTATGCGAATAGCTTGATAAGTCTACTAAAAAAATAATATATGTTTTTTAAATATTAATAGACACATACATAACTTCACGCTGTATCCCGCATATATCAGGGTAGGCAGAGGAAACCTAGTGTTAAGACACTCCGTTCCCCACTTTCCGCCGAATTGAAGCATTCCGTGCTGAGTGGCGGAACTCAACGCCTTTTGCCTTGTTACCAAACCCAGGAAATGAAAAAATCCATTTCTGGAGTGGGAATCGAACCCACAACCTGTCGTGTTTACAGTCGCACGCTTGTGCCTCTGCGCCTCGACAGACGTTAAGATCTATTTAATTTATCTATTTCAACTGTTTTTTTAGTTACTACATAAGTTTTTACTCGGTGAACCAATTTTATTGATATACTTATATGATTTAACTCGCAGAGTCACATTTCAAACGCTTGATTTCAGCAAATTCTGTATAGTTACTGTTTCAAAGGGTAATATCTTACAAAGTACTCTTAAAATGCCTTGTTGTATTAATCGAGTATATTTAATTATTCGATAAAAAAATTTTGAAACACGACATTTCGTACACCTTACAGTACTCCGTGGTCATAGGTTTATGATGCGTTTACCTTTGATTTTTTTTATTTAATTATTTATTTATCTTAACTTCGCGCTCCATTCCGCACATAGCATGGTAGAAAGAAGGAACCAGAGAACCTAATGTTAAGACACTCCGTTCTCTTAAAATTTACGTTCCCCACTTTCCGCCAAAATTGAGCCATTGTGTGCTGAGTGGCGAAATTCAACCGCGCTTTGCCTTGTTACCAGAGCCAATAAATGAAAATACTAAATATGAATTATTATAAATACCTGATTACCCCGCTAGGGATAAAACGTAAAGCTAAGTTATAAATATTTAATATTTACATACCCTGCAATGAGAATCGAACCCACATTCAGTCGCTTACAGTCGCACGTTTGTTGTACCTTTGCGCCGCGATATATCTCTAGTAATTTCTTCGTCCTATAAATATGGCAAACTTAATGTCTATTACATACATACATAGCTTCACGCCGTATCCCGCATATTGCAGGGTAGGCAGAGGGAACCTAGTGTTAAGACACTCCGTTCCCCACTTTCCGCTGCATTAAGGCATTACGTGCTGAGTGGCGGAACTCAACACCGCGGTCTGCCTTGTTACCAAACCAGGAAATGAAAAAATCCATTTCCTGGAGAGGGAATCGAACCCACAACTTGTCGCGTTTAATGTCTATTAATATGTGAAAATATTATATAACAACTCGATTTATCAATCTGGTACTTAAATAATGCAAATTAATTTACCACCTAAAAGGAAATCTGGGATATATAATGTTAGGTCCAGTCTGGTACATGTACATATACATGGTATATGTAGGTTTAACTCTATTAATATTCAAAAGCTCCTTGTACACTTATATGCAAATAGAGTATATGAATATTTGGAACCAGTCGTGGTGAAGAGGTACAAGCGTGCGATTATAAACGCGACAGGTTGTGGGTTCGATTACCTCTCCAGGAAATTAAAATATTTAATATTTATAATGTCTAATATTTAGTATTTTCAATTCCTAAAATCAAAATCAATATATTCTTTATTCAAGTAAGCTATTACAAGCAATTTCGAATCGTCAATTTACAAAGGTGTCACTCGTGTCAGTCCTAACGGAAGCTACCACCGGCTCGGAAGGCAGTTCTGCTGAGAAGAGCCGGCAAGAAACTCAACAGTTGCTCTTTTCAAATATTTTTTTTACAATAAATATACAACTATGATGAGGCTCCCGGGTGAGCGTCAACAGCATTTAATTCTACACATTGACATCATTATAGTATTCTTGGACAAAATAATATACTTTTTTCAATAATATGTTCTTAATCTTAACTTTAAATTGTTGAAGTGGCAGATCTGTAATTATATCTGGAATTTTATTATACGTGCGTATACCTTGTGATACATACTTCTGGTAACAAGGCAAAGCGCAACGTTGAGTTATGCCACTCAGCACGCATAGCCTCAATTCGACGTAAAGTGGGGCTAAAAATAAATTAAATGTAATTATCTCCCATAAAAGGGAATCGAACCGACAAACATTTACAAGTCCGATGCTGTTCCACAGAAACTTACTATATTTTTCTTTTATTGACAACAAAAAAGTCTAAATCTTATTATTTCCTCCCTTTATTCGAAACGACAAAGTTAGAAATCAACTGCCTTTGCACAATCATAGCTCTGTCGGATAGAATTGGATGTAATTTAGTGTAAAGATAAAGGCGATATTTTTTATATCGATGGTATTAGAATACTAGCTGTTACCCGCGACGTCGCTACCATGGTCAATTGCAATCCATATTACATAGTGCATATATGCGTAAATTTGAAAGCTTTGGAGTAGTTAGGTGGTAGAAGGTGCGTCCTGACTGACTCGCAACCAGTATCTTGATAAAGACGAATCCCCAAATATCTATTGATGCGTTCCGTTTCGATGACATGTAAGCCAGGTTTTCCCCATTCCCAGTATAAAGCGTAACAAACAAACTTACATTCACGTTTTTGATATTAGTAGGTATTCTCTTAGATAAACGTATTATAATAGGGCCAAGGAGAGCTTCAACTAGAATAAAGACAAGCTTTAGCAACCTCATATCCCATACATAATTGTAAAATAGATAATTTGACTCCACTATGGCGGATTTTTATTATACTCGTGATATAGTTGTAGGTTCGATTCCAACTTGAATAATTTAGGAACGAAACGATTATAATCTGTATTATATCGATTATAACTACCACAAAATTGTTATCCCCTGATGGCCACTTAAGATTTCCTTAAAATACGTACGGTATTTTTTGATATAAAAAAATCCCCGTCTATTCCACCACTCTACACGCTATCTCCAAAATTAACAATTTTTAGAGAACGAAAAGTGGACACTAAATAGGCGACACGTTAAAGATAGAAGTTGTAAAAAGTTTTATTCATGTTACGTCTTTGCGCGATAATAACATTTTTATTTGCTATTTAAAAACATGTGATTTTTCTTGAGAATGAACGAGCAAACGAGGAAATGAAAATATTAAATATATATATGAGGTAGGTAGGTTTTAGCCGAAGGTTTTCTTTGGTACCCACGTAATGAAGATAACGGTTTAGACCTAATTTTTTGTTAAAAAGCAATTTATAAAAAGCCTGTCGTGGCGCAGAGGCACAAGCATGCGACTGTAAACGCGACAGGTTGTGGGTTCGATTCCCACTCGAGGAAATGAAATTTTTCATTTCCTGGGTTTGGTAACAAGACAAAGCGCGGAGTTGAGTTCCGCCAATCATCATGCAATGCTTCAATTCGGTGGAAAGTGGGGAACGGAGTGTCGTAACACTAGGTTCCCTCTGCCTACCCTGCTATTTGCAGGATACAGCGTGAAGCTATGTATGTATGTATAAAAAACATTACAATTTTGCTGAAAGTGGGGAGCGAGAAATGTTAAAAGAGAACGGAGTCTCTTAACACTAGGTTCTCTGGTTCCCTCTGCCTACCCTGCTATATGCAGGATACAGTGTGAAGTTAACAAACGCATTACCTATTAAATTCCTTCCCTCAAAAATGGTACCAATTCATAAATGCAAAAGAGACGTATATATGAATTGGAATCATTTTAAGTTTTGTGTTTCAACTCCAACCTTTTTATAATTGTATTCACAAAGGACATTTAAATAAATTAATTATTCATCATATTCTGATTACTGTGTTTTCATATGATCCCTGTTTGAATGGAATAAATTAATTACATTTTTCATTTTACTAGTGTCCCCGTTGGCGCGTTAACAACGCGTTGTCTTTAGCAATGAATATGTCACTTTATATAAACATGGATATCAAACTATGGTAGTGTGTGTAACATATTTAATATACTTTTTATTAATTATTTAAAAAATGTTAGCATTCTGCACTCCTTCTCTATATAAACTATATATAAGTGTGCCAAATTTCATGCTCCTCTATCTGCGTAATTTTCGCAAAAAGGGGTCCAACTTTTGGCTTCACGTATTATTACCCGCCGCTTTCCACCAGAATACGACACCAGAAAAAGAGGTCGCCATGAAAATATTGGGCATAAGATTGCAAAAAACAAGGACATCGGCAAAAATCGATAGTGAAATTACTAAATACCTTCACATCTTATACCGGCTAAATATATGTACCGGCTTCCCTAAATATACATTGGCTTCTCTAAATTTATCGGCTTCGATATATTCGATTTATCCACTTTTCGAGATACTTCGCGTTTAGTAATAATTTTATTATTAAGAACAGACAACATTTCCTTTCCCCACTTACCGCCGAATTGAGGAATTGCGTGCTGAGTTGCGGAACTCAACGCCGCGTTTTACCTTGTTACCAAACCCAAGAAATGAAAATACTAAATGAGAATGATTGAGAATGGAGTGTCTTAACACTAGGTTCTCTGGTTCCCTCTGCCTACCCCATTATATACTGGATACAGAGTGAAGTTAAAAAAAACAGACAAAAAATACTTTTATTTCTAATATTAAATAAATCCCATAAAAGATTTTAATCCTCGTTCATAATTACAATGCCCCAATTTCGTTACTATGACGCCAGGCATTTTTCTTATATTCGTTTCGTATGCAATCGATTCGATTGTTTCAATTCAACTGTATTTATTCGTTAACTTTTCACATGTTATTTTTAAATTAAAGTGTCTTATCATCGCTAGCAAATATATTTGAATAGCCTATTATTTTTATCCGACTTGAAAAAAGAAGTAGATTATGATATGAATTTGGTTTTTTATTTATTCTTTATTGCACTTAAAAACCAAAAAAGAAAGGAAACATAAAGTTTGGTAATGTAGACTTAAATCAAAAAGTGATCTCTACCAGTCAACCCGTGGAAATGGATGAGTGCATATCAGCGGGATAGAGCATCTGTGCAAGATCACAAAAAAAAGAGAAAAATAAATACAAAATTACTAATAGATAATCCCTCTGCCTACCTTTCTATATGCGGGATACAGCGTGAAGCTATGTATGTACGTATGTATGTACGTATTTAAGATCTGACAAGTAATTTTAGATTAATTCGTAGTAATTGTACTTTTTAATATATTTTCTTAAGAAAGTTTTCTCTTTAAATTTTAATCTATATATAAATACGTGAAGCAAAAACTTTGGATCCCTTTTACGAAAATAACATGGACGGAGGAGCATGAGATTTGACACTTATAATTTGTATAGAGAAGGAGTGCAGAATGCTAACATTTTTTTTAAATATACATTATTTTAAAAAGTGTATTAAATTAACAAAATAAATGTTACACACACTACCATGGTTTGATACCCATGTTTATATAAAGTGACATATACATAAATTGCTAAAGACATCGCGTTGTTAACGCGACAACGGGGACACTAGTATAGTTTATAATATAAACAAAAAAAAACAGTTATTGTTATTATAAAAACTCTACTAACTAAGCGATATAAATAAGAATTGCTGGTGACAGAATCAGTATTACCATTTACGAAGGCACTTCATTTGTGAAAAAAATAAAAGTCCTGTCCGTAGCCAATTTCCTTACTTTTTTTTGCCCTTTCCGTCTTCCCTACATTTCCGATGTCTGATAGAATGGCTTTAGCAAAGAATATATCTGTATGAAGCGTGAATAAGTTAATAAATCAAAAATGCATAGTTTTCAAAAGAAGGTTCTCAGTTTGACTTATATTTATGTATATATGTAAGTTTTGTGTGATTATTTAGCGTTTAGCTGAATCGATTTTGATGCAGGTTTTAGTAAAATATTTACCAACTTGCAAGAAAGTTCTAAGAATATGATATCTAGCAAAAAATGAAGGTTCTCAGTTTTACATGTTTCCTGTTAGTGATATTTTTAGTGAAATCGATTTTATTTTCTACTAGACACCCGCGACTTCACTCGCGTGGCCAATGAAAATTACAATAAGTTCATCATATAAGACATATATTTTTGGTATCTTGAACCGTTTTCGCAACGCACGCAACGGAAGCCCTCAAGGATGAATAATTTTCCCCGTTTTTTCCATATTTTCCATTATTTCTTCGCTCCTAATAGTTGGAGCGTGATGCTATATAGCCTAAAGCCTTCCTAGATAAATGTTCAACACAAAAAGATTTTTCCAATTCTAACCAGTAGTTCCTGAGATTAGCGCGTTCAAACAAACAAACAAACAAACTCTTCAGCTTTATATTTTATTATTTATTTACAGTATAGATTAAAATCTTAATTTCAAGCCTAAGTTTTTGGAAAAATCTTTTTTATACTTATTAAAAAAAAATATTTATATAAATTTGATTAATCAAATAAAAAAAAACTAATTATACCTATAAATTTATACCTATAAATGAATTATAATCACGTGGCGCAGTAGGACTGCATCTGACTTTAAATGAAATCGGTTGTAGGTTCTCAATTCCCACTCGAGGCAATGAATATTTAAATTATTTATTTTTAAATTCGGGCGGAACACTGAGAACAGAGTGTCTTAACACTAAGTTTGCTCTATCTACCCTGCTTTATGAGAAAAGACTTATGCTTAGAGTTACAATCATATTTTTTTTACATAGTAAAAACTAAACTCTCTCTGAGAGGTAGGAGGAGACCTCGGTTGACCTTTGAGAACACAGCTTTGAGAACAGAGAAAGGTCACGTAAATAGCATGAGGACCCCCCAGAGGGTATGCATGAAAAGGTTAATGACTGTGGACAAGGCGAAAGAGGTATGCAGGGACCGTAGCGTTTGGCGCTCCGGAACTCTGACTACCCCGCTAGGGATAAAGCGTGAAGTTAGGTAGGTAGGTAGGCTTAACTTGCGTTTTTAAACTGTGGCTAAGCGGTCTGCGCCAAACCAATTGACCTGAGAAAAAGAAATAAAAGTCCTTACCATAGCCGATTTCCTTATATTTTTTGCACTTTCTCTCTATAATGCGATTTCCGATAACTAACAGACTAGCTGACATTTACTAAAGGTTAAACCTCAGCTAGATATTACAATTGCCTTTTCTTGGTATTCGTTACAATGGCACGAGTATAAAGTATTCATCATGGCCATCATAGTACAATGGAACGGCATCTGACTGTAGTTGCGATTGGTTATGGGTTCGATTCCCATTGTGAGAAATAATTATATTTAAGTAACAATCTTAAATGGCGAAAATTGTAATTAATTAAAAATTATTGAACATTGGAAATTATAAGTAACGATGAGGCCTGACATCGCAGAGGCACAAGCGTGCGACTGTAAACGCGACAGGTTGTGGGTTCAATTCCCACTCCAGGAAATGTTAGTCTTTTTATTTCCTGGGTTTGGTAACAAGGCAAAGTGCGGCGTTGAGTTCCGCCACTCAGCACGCAATGCCTCAATTCGGCGGAAAGTAGAGAACAGAATTGTTGTAAGAGAACGGAGTGTCTTAATACTAGGTTCTCAGGTTCCCTCTGCCTAGCGTGAAGTTAAAAAAAAAAGAAAAAAAAATATGGAATAACAACTCATAATCAACGAATCTATATTAACTGCTATATATTATATATGGTAAATGATAACATTCCTTCGACAAAATGTTATATTTGCTTCAACATTACAGATAAAAATACCAAAAATCCTCCAAAAGTCATGTCAGCTAAAAAATATCCAAGGTCATCATAATTTTTGCATTTTTCGATTTTCTCAATACATAAGGCAAAAATTGTGTGTCATATTTTTAATATCATATCTAACTGTAGACGTGATTGGTTTTGGGTTCGATTATCATCCGAGGAAATGATTATATTTAAATAACTTAGTTGCTCACACTGGTAAGGACTAAGCCCGACGCTGCGTTCCATCACTCAACACGAATTCTCGAATTTGGTTGGAAAGAAGAGAGCGGAGTGTCTTATGTCTATCTACCCTAATAAGCGTGATATACACACATATATGTACATATATATACACACATATATGTACATATATATACACACATATATACAAACATATATTGTCAATTTCCACTTCCACTAATTTCTAGCTAACTTGACTGGACATAACACAACACGAAATTGTAAGCTGAATGTTTTCCTAATGAGAAATACAGTAGTTGCATTTGTAGTTTGTACACAACTGCAAAGTCCAATTGAATTACCCACTAACATAACTAGAGCAACAAACAAGTTGCGAACGCCGGAGATACAAAGTTAGTCGGACAGCAGGTTAACTGAAAACATTCGATACACACGACCATGTATCATAACATGGTCAGTTATTATTATTAAAATGGTGCAAGGAAAAAAATATGGGAAGGACAAAACAACGGCATGGTTAGTGATAGCCCATGACCTCATATCATACGGAAGGAGCTGCGTTGTTGACCTTTAAGGTGGAGATAGATGGGCTTTATGAAGGTACCCATGTCGTATCGATCCAGAAACTTATCTAATTCTTATTTGGTGGTAGGAGGTTCATCTTCTGGGTGGCTCACGACCACTCACGATAACGCACGGCATCATGTCAAAGACGGACCGCCAAATATCTAATAATGTGTTCCCGTTCGATGATATTTAAGCCAGGTTTTCCCTATTCCCGTCCATCTTTTCCCCAGAATGTGGTAAATCCGATAGCGGCCTATAATAGTCAGACAACATTTTTTCAACTCCTCTGGTAGATGTCAAAGGGCGAAGGTAACAACTTTCCATCAGGTGGTCCTTTTACTCGCTTGCCACCCTTTATCAATAAAAAAGACGCTGCCATATGTAAACTATTCCACAGCTGTGTAGCACGTGGATGGATGTTTCTACAAAATCGCACGGTATTGGAGTGCAACGTGTCCAGATGGCGATGATATTTATGTTTGTGGCATATTATGCGGTTAGAAAATTCAACAGCAGGAGTCAGGTCAATTAGTTCCCCAGAACCCTCCTTTTAATTTAAAAAATACTTTGAATTTCTAATACTTAATGCTAAAATGACATTATTACGTTGAAGAGGAAAAAGGAAAAAATTATTTAAACTTTCGTTACTAAGAAAAAAGAAAAGCATGAAGACCCCGTGGTCATCTATAAAGAGAAAATGACTGTAGACAAGGTGAAAAAAGTTTGCAGGGTCTGTTTGGCGTTTAGCGTTCCGTTCATTCTTGACTATCCTGCTAGGGATAAAGCGTAAAGCTAAGTAAGAAAAAGGGAGTCTAAGAAATACAAGGAGAAGAGTTGCGGGGTACAATATATATATATACTCTTTTTGGCTTCCTTCTTTGTAGTAAGTTTAAAACAACTTTATAGCAGCTTAACATGCATATATTTTCCTTACAAAGTTTTAAAATTTTTCATATAATAGAAAGTTTACATATTTCAACAATTCTTTTTTAACTTATTCTTACTCAATTATACTTTGTGTAAACATATCCAGATCCACAAATATATCCTGCAATCAAATTCACATCAAAAGCAACAGATGTCAGTCGCAATCAAACGTTACTTTATTAGTGAAATGAGCGCTCATGCGATTTTGAATTTACTTTTCACCGCTTAATTCCCCCTCGTTACTTCCATTTGTAATTTCTTGGTATCAAATACCAAATTACATAGAAATTCTTTTTTGACCGACTTCGAACAAATGGGAGGTCCTCAATTAGATTTTTTTTATGTGAGTTATCGCATAAGTGAACCAATTTTGATGATATTTTTTTATATGATAACTAGTGGTTCTGGTGAGGTCCCATTTTAATTTAGTTAAGATCTGACGAGAAGTTTTTGAATTATTCGTTAACGTCACTTCTGCGTTTTATTTGAGGTCAGTTTTTTAACGCCTGTCGTGGCGCAGAGGCACAAGCGTGCTACTGTAAACGTGACAGGTTATGGGTTCGATTCCCACTCCAGGAAATAGAATTTTTTTTTTCCAGAGTTTGGTAACAAGGCAAAGCGCGGCTTTGAGTTCCGCCACTCAGCACACAATGCCTCGATTCGGTGGAAAGTGGGGGAACGGAGTGTCTTAACACTAGGTTCCCTCTGCCTACCCTGCTATATGCGGGATACAGCGTGAAGCTATGTACTCGTATGTATGTATGTACTTTTTTTATTCGACTGTCAGAGAAGGATTTTTCACGCGTATCATATATATTTGTAATATTCTTTATTACCTCATATCTTCTAGACTCCTCAACAGATTTATATAATTAAGGTCACGTTAGATAGGTATTGATACTAGTATTTTATACCTAGTATGCTTTGATATATGACGACACTTTTAATTCAATATGGCGCCCTCTAGAGGTTATTACGTCATGAACAAAAACAAAAAAGTTGTTGATGGATACAGTGTGGGGTACCAAATAAAAGGACTTAATTAGCACATTTCAAATATATAACACATAACTAACTTTCAAAGCTTACTTTATTTGTATTTGCTTCCTAAATTTGAAGAATTGGTTCAGTTGGGTTTTTTGTTCTTTATAATATAATTTAGTTAAAATCTTATTTATTATTGATAATTTCTGTTAGAATCGTAGTGACATGCACTTCAGTTTCCACTTTAAATGTATTGGGTAATTTAGCCATAACGGAGTATTAAATTTAAAAAATGATCCAAACAGTAAATATTTCCCAAATCCAAGAATATCTTATAATTTAAAAGACATTAACACTCGACCTCTCAATAGCATTACATATAAATCAGATCTCTCGGGTCATCGATCACGTTAATATTTCGGTATCCGGCGTATTTATCAATTTACTTATGTGTGAATTTCATATATAGAATAAACTAGCTTTCCGCCCGCGGCTTCGCCCGCGTAGAGTTAGGTAATATGACATGGTAAGGAGTAACCGATAGTCTTTCCCAAGGTCTAGACTATTTGTCAAAATTGGTTAAGTGGTTTAGGTGTGAAAGTTGTAAACAGTTGAACAATCTTACATGATTTTATGTTTGACAATAAGGATCTTCCATACAAACTTTCATTCCATATTTCAACCACTTTTACCCTTTTTTCGCGATAAGAAGTATCCTATGTCCTTTCCCAAGTTCAGTTCTATCTTCATATCGAATTTCATCAAAATCGGTTCAGTGGTTTAGGCGTGAAAGCGTAACAGACAGACAGACAGACAGACAGAGTTACTTTCGCATTTATAATATTAAGTAAGGATGAAACTTATCGTTATATGCCCAAATTACACAATTATTTTTAACTAACTTCACGCTGTATCCCACATATAGCAGGGTAGGCAGAGGGAACCTGAGAACCTAGTGTTAAGACACTGCGTTCTCTTTCAACAATTCCGTTCCCCACTTTTCGCCAGATTGAAGCATTGCGTGCTGAGTGGCGGAACTCAACACCGCGCTTTGCCTTGTTACCAAACCCAGAAAATGAAAATATTTACATTTCCTGGAGTGGGAATCGAACCCACAACCTGTTGTGTTTACAGTCGCACGCTTGTGCCTCTGCGCCACGACAGACGTTTTACGATGCTTTTAGTTTTATGTATAGTTCCTGCTGTATACATTAGCACCTTTTAAGTAACGATGAAATGAAAAAGCAGAATCAATTTTCATAGCATACTTTACATACATACGTTTGCCGGAACTACAAAACGTCGTCGTTTCAGGCCATCACTACGCAATGGGACAATATCTTTTTTGGTGTGGGTTTGAAGTTAAATTTTGGCTGAGATATTATGTTAGTGGCGGAACTCAACGCCGCGCTTCAACAAGAGCGGAGAAATGAATATAATATTAAAATATTAATATATTTTTATAGGTTTAACAACCTTAAAAAGCATTTCACAAGCAAACTAAGCTATGTATCAAATGTCTTAAACATCATTATTTTAGTAAAATTGAAGCGAGAATGCTGTAACATAAACGTGCGATGTCGTCACTAAGATGGATGGAAGACAAATAGTATAAGAGCTAGGGTTTTATTATTATATATAAATATATTTTACATTATGCTAATGTATGTACTTTTATGTAATACTAGATACTTATCGTTTTTAACCGATTTCAAAAAAGAAGGAGTCATTTGACTGTTTATTTTTGTGTGTTAACACGTATTTTTTTCTAGATGAACCAATTTAGATGATTCTTCTTTTATATGATAGTGCTTCTGACATGATCTTATTTAAATTTAGTTAAGATCAGACAAGTTTTTGAGTTATTTGTAATTATTGAACTTTTTAATGTAATCTATTCTAAAATCGAGTTTTTTTCATTGTTAAAATCTCAACAATGTTGTGGTCAATCTTTATAAATTGTCGCCTATATGTTTAATAAGATGTATAAGATACACTACTGTAAACATAGCTTCACGCTGTATCCCGCATATAGCAGGGTAGGCAGAGTGAACCTAGTGCTAAGACACTCCTCACTTTCCGCCGAATCGAGGCATTGCGTGCTGAGTGGCGGAACTCAATGCCACGCTTTGCCTTGTTACCCAGGAAATGAAAAATTCCATTTCCTGGAGTGGAAATCGAACCCACAGCCTGTCGCGCTTACTGTCGCACGCTTGTGCCTCTGCGCCACGACAGGCGTTAACACTACTGTAAAGTTTCATCTATTTCCGTTCAGTACTTTTTGCATGAAATAGTAACAAACATCCATCCACCTTCACAAACTCTCGTATTCATAATATTAGTTGGATTAGTAGGGCTGATAACTTAATTATTAAAGGCTTATGTCCCAATTCCATTTATCAAAATAATCCTTTATTTTCATGTCTAGCAATATTAATGGGAATTATAGTTTAGAGGCCGTGTCAGCGTAGTGGAAACACTGTAAATGCGTTGGCTCAATCATAATTTGGAAAAAAGTGCGGCGTTTAATTCCGCTAACAAATAATGCATTTTGGAAAAAGAGTAAATAAAAAACAAATAGAATCTAGTACGATTAATATTAAAATAATTTCTATGACTATTGGAGTATTAACGATTAAAACGCGATTATAGAGTACGTTTTGATATATACGGATTTAACGGAGTGTCTTAACCTAGTGTTAAGACACTCCGTTCCCCACTTTCCGCCGAATTGAGACTTTGCGTGCTGAGTGGCGGAACTCAACGCCGCGAAGAAAAGAGAGAAAACCTAATTAGATCAGAAGATATTTATATACGAATACTGAATACAAATAACTTTTCCTTGTGGTTCATCAACTTCTTAGCGTCCTTTGACATTTGTTTTTTGCAGCTTCGCTCTTTTTTCCACATAGCAGGAATAGAGAGAAAATTTAGTGTCAAGACACACCGTTTGCATCTTTTTTCCTGAACTCGAAATATTGCCTGTTGAATGGTGGAACTCAACGCCGCGCTTTTACTTATCAGAACGGAGATATAAAAATAATTTATGTATGAATGGTTTTCCTTCAAATTGGAATCGAATTCACTATACAATCAGTGATGTTTACCGTCAAAGATTGTCTCACTTTTTTTTTTAGCTTCACGCTGTATCCCGTATATGGCAGGGCAAGAGGGAACCAGAGAACTTAGTGTTAAGACCCTCCGTTCTCTTTTAACATTTCCGTCCCCTAATTTCTGCTGGATTGAGGCGAATTTTCATAATATTACTATATATAATAACTATCATGTTAAAGCATACCTTTCTAACACTAAGATCCAATACAATAAGCTTCAACGATAAACATACAGACAGCGAAGATATGATATTGGAAGCACTATTATCCTTGGGTACAGACCAGATTCTATGAAAATGTGTTCCTCTTTGTATATACAGTTACAATATCTATTGAAACTCCTAGATCATAATCGGTACCTACGTAAACTGGTACAAATGCGAAAGTACAACTTTACAGGATAGCCATTTAAAGGGTCCTAAGGTTGTATTTTTATCATTATTAAAATGCTCTATAATTGTTAAAGTTAAAGAATTCATTTACTTAGAATAATGACAAAATTACAATCTTAGGGCTTTTTTAAATGGCTCTTCTGAAAAGTTGTATTTTTGCACTTGTACCAGTGTACGTAGAACTCGTCGATTTTTTTTTTTATAGATAAGGACAAGGCAAACGAGCGTTCGGGTCACCTGATGGTAAGTGATCCCCGCCGCCCACGGCCCCGTGTAACACCAGAGGAGCTACAGGTGCGTTGCCGGCCTTTGAGGTGGGAGTAGGCGCGCTTTTTGAAGGTACCCATTTCGTATCGACCTGGAAAAACTGCCGCAGGTAGGCAATTCCACAGTTGAGTGGCACGTAACATATGCAAAATTTATTATAAACTAGCTAGTCCGGCGAACTTCGTACCGCCTAAGAAACAATGAATTATAACTGAAGCGCGGTTGTACCCATTTTAATAATACTTGATTAGTTATCATAATATAGGGTAAAATTCTTATATTTTTCTTTCATAAGAACCTTCTCTTACTTCTCTTACATCAAAAAAAGAATTAGTGAAATCGGTATAGCCGTTATCGCGCGATGCCGTCACCAAGCGAAAGATGAAAATATTATAGCAAGTTAGACACATGCTACACTATTTTCATTTTTCGGTACTTTTGCCCTTTTTACCCTTTTTCTGTTCGTACGAATTTAAAGAGATCTTAAAATTTATTTCTTAATATATTTTTTTATTTAGTTTTTTTTTAACTTCACGCTATATCCCGCATATAGCAGGGTAGGCAGAGGAAACCTAGTGTTAATACACTCCGTTCCCCATTTTCCGACGAATTGAGGCATTGCGTGCTGAGTGGCGGAACTCAATGCCTCGCTTTTCCTTGTTACCAAACCCAGGAAATGAAAAGTTCCATTTTCTGAAGTAGGAATCGAACCCACAACCTGTCGCGTTTGTAGTCGCACGCTTGTATCTCTGCGCCGCGACAGGCGTTTAGATTAATTTTCTAATTCATCGATACTAATAAGTTTCTATTGAAAACTATACAATACTCATTTTTTTTGATTATTTATTATATTTCAATACTTTAACAAGGAGTATTAATAAGCACTGTAAAGAATAATTCCAGTTACAACAATATTTCAATTTTACTAAAGAAAATATTTCCAATACATTTCATTCAAATCGTTCAATCTCTGTCGATATAATTCCTCATTTCTTATCTATATAAAAGTTTAAAAGATCGATCGCGATGCCTACAATGTTATGGATTATGGCTTAGCGATATTTGAATACGGTGTTATAAGGAAAACCGTCATTTGTTGCTATATTAACTGAAATTACTTTTCTTATATATATTTTTTTTTTGTATTTTTTTTAGCTTCACGCTGTATTCCGCATATAGTAGGGTAGGCAGAGGGAACCTGAGAACCTAATGTTAATTCACTCCGTTCTCTTCCAACAATTCTGCTTGTAATATTTTTTATTACCACATATCTTCCCTGGACCGAATTGTATAATTAAGGTGACGTTAGATAGATATTGATACTTCAAGTGTTTTTAGATATATGACATCAATATTAATACAATATGGCGCCCTCTAGAGGCAATTACGTCTTGACTAAAAACAAAAAAATAGTTGATGGGTACCGTGTGGTGTACCTAAATGAAAGGACTTACACACATACATACATAGCTTCACGCTGTATCCTGCATATAGCAGGGTAGGCAGAGGAAACCTAATGTTAAGACACTCCGTTCCCCACTTTCCGCCGAATTGAGGCATTGGGGGCTGAGTGTCGGAACTCAACGCCGCGCTTTTCTCTTCGCCGCGCTATTTTTACCTATATGTTTTATGAAATATATGGAGTTACTTTGAAAATATACAATATAATTGAATAGCTTTTGAAATAGCTTCGAGCGAAAACTACGAGCTCTACTTTAGTAATTGATAGTACTTGCTTTAAGTTTCAGCGTAGTGGAATTACACTGTTTTGTACAACTTTGATTTAGATTTTACAGGAACCAAAGTTAAATATTACTTTCAGTTACATAAAGGAAATTTCCAATTTTAAACCTTTTTGCTCGACTATCAGAGGAGGGTTATGTTTTTCGCGTGTATCTTGTATGTTTGTAATATTCTTTATTACCTCGTATCTTCCAAGCTCCTGCACCGAATTATATAATTAAGGTGACGTTATAAAGATACACCAAGTATTCTTAGATATGTGACGTCACTCTTAATTCAATATGGCATCTAGAGGCTATTACGTCATGAATAAAAGAAAAATATCGTGTGGGGTACCAAATGAAAGGACTTAATTAGCACATTTCAAATATATAGCCCAAAACCAGCTTTTATAACTTACTTTATTTGTCTTTGCTTGCTAAACTTGAAGAATTGGTTCAGTCGGGTTCTTTGTTCTTTATAATTATGTGTGTTATTATATTTAGTTTACAGCTTCTACTATTTCTCTCATAGCTGAGACACCTAGTGTCAAGACACTCTGACCTTCATTTTCTACTTCAATTTACTCATTCTTTACTAGTCCTGCTAATTCACTGAATGGGTGAATAGTTATTTCTATCGCTTTCACGCAAGACCTGCTGAACCAATTAAGATGAAACTCTTAAAAAAAATTTCGTGTAATTTGATTTGCAAAGCGCAGCAGCGCAGTTCCGCCACTCAACACGCAATGCCTCAATTCGGCGGAAAGTGGAGAACGGAGTGTCTGAACACTAGGTTTCAGGTTCCCTCTGCCTACCCTGCTATATGCGGGATACAGCGTGAAGCTATTAAATCCTTATAAATAAACAGTTCCAAGAATGAGGATTGAACCTACAACCACCGACAACTAATTCAGTCTTTATAAATGTTACTTTTAAAAGATAGTAAGATATTGAGTAACCGTCACGGTACAGTGATAATAGCAAAAGTGAAAATGGTTTATAAGAGGCTGATAGCTTATTTACACTCTATAGTCAGTAGCTCCGATAGCCGTGATCGTCTAGTGGTTAGGACCCTACGTTGTGGCCGTAGTAACCCAGGTTCGAATCCTGGTCACGGCTAGCGCAAGCTGTTACGGCGGAGACTTTTTTTTTAATTTTTTTCCTCCTAAAAATGAATAACAAGTAACAATATGAGTATTATTTAATTATTATTTTACAATATTTAGCACTTTCCTATGCAAATACAAATAATTAAATAAATTTTTCTTTCTTCAAACGGGGAACAGTGTCTTAACACTAGGTTCCCTCTGCCTACCCTGCAGGATACAGCGTTAAGCTATGTATGTATGTTTTTCTTTCTTCAAGGCCATCAGGGCGCACTGGGAGTTTTTGTTTATACGATTGATTGTAGACTTAGATATTACCTCAAAAGAATGATTATTTTAAAATTATTTTCCTTTCTCTACTCTGGTAGAACAAAGTGAACACTCAATACTCAGTGACTCGATTCGGGCAGAAAGGTATAAACGTTCCCTCAGACTAAACTAACTCCTTCCTAATATTATAAATGCAAAAGTAACTCTGTCTGTCTGTTACGCTTTCACGCCTAAGCCACTAAACCGATTTTGACGAAATTCGATATGAAGAGAAGAACTGAAGTTAGGAAAGGGCATAGGATACTTTTTATCGCGAAAAAAATTTTGACAAATAGTCTAGATCTTGGAAAAGACTATAGGCTACTCCTTACATTTCACACAATACAGCCGAATTCCACGCGGGCGAAGCCGCGGGCGGAAAGCTAGTAAATATAT
>JAKGSA010000134.1:1195409-1205811 GCA_033558755.1 Philaethria dido
TATATATATATATATATATATATATATATATATATAAAAATATGATTGGATGCTTAAGTTTATAATTATAGTTTTCCTGCTCAAACTTACTATGTCAGAGCAAACAGGGACGCAGCAACGACGTATGAATTACGAGAGTCGCAACTTCGAATCTTTCTGTGTTGTATTTAACATATGTAAATATCGGAAAATATTTACAGATATATAAAAAAATTGAACATAGAATAGAATATTTAATGATATATTATTATAAGTCTATTGTTTGCATTAAAACAAAATTGTGCTAATCCTAAATGCCCTACTGTAAGCCGCTATTAAATCATCGTGAAAATTTATTACCATCGTAAAATCTTTGAAAATACTCCTACAAATTAAATTTATCCTAATAAATATGTTAATTAATTTCAATTTAATTGTCTCAAATAGCCCGATGATAACTGAACGGGATTATGTTTTATTACTTAAGTTCTTTCGTAGCTTTATTTTAGTGAACTTTAGACCTTTTTTTTTTTTTTTTTTTTTATACCACGACGGTGGCAACAAGGCACACGGCCCACCTGATGGTAAGTGGTTACCGTGGCCTATGGACGCTTGCAACACCAGGGGCATCACTTACGCGTTGCCGACCCTTCAAAAACCTATTTATTCCCCTTTTGAAGAACCCCATATTGTAGTTAAGTTCAGTGAAAAATAAAAATAAAAAATTCTAACTAAAATATTTACTTACCTTTATTATTATACATATATACATATTAGGGTTCGATTTCCACTCCAGGAAATGGAATTTTTCATTTCCTGGGTTTGGTAACAAGGCAAAGCGCGGCGTTGAGTTCCGTCACTCAACACGCAATGCCTTAATTCGGCGGAAAGTGGGGAACGGAATTGTTGAAAGAGAATGGAGTGTCTTAACACTAGGTTCTCTGGTTCCCTCTGCCTACCGTGCTATATGCGGGTTACAGCGTGAAGTTAAAAAAAAAGAAAGAATCATTCTTATGGAAGCGCAAAGTGAGAATCTCTTTACAGAGATATAAAAAAAAAGTTGCTACTAGCGATTTCCTTATAGTTAAATTTAAATTTTTACAAAATAGTCATGAAATTGAGTATAATGTATTCTTAAGCTTCACGTCTTTTCCGCATAGTCAGCTAGAACTTATTGTCAGGATACTTCGTTCTCTAGTTTTCACCTAAATTACGAGTATACATTACTTAACGTAGCGGAACCCAACGCCGCTCTTTGCTTAGACGAGAAAGAAATAAAAATTTACGTCCCAGATCGGACATAGAACCCCCAACCTTAGCTTTATATTCACCACTGCCACTGCGCCACTATGGTTTCAATAATAGTTAAAACCCACACGCTATTCCAATCTACAACTAGGCAAAACTTAATTTTCCACCTACATGCCACATTTATGTCTACCAAGACTTGTTTATTTAATTAGTATCCAATTCGTGAGCCAATCAACTTGGAGATGACGGCCGCAAGCCATTACTCCAGAACTGTTTCTGATAGTTTGGACGCTCGCTATATGTTGTGCATAACTCATTAATTTTAGTAATATTAGCTTTTTGAATGGCTATTTATTTCTAAAAGGAAGGTAAAAGCGTCTGGCTGGAAACGTGTAGTGAGTTTGAATCTCACTCGAGAAAATAAATTGATTTTATTTTTCGGGTCTCGTAAAACGAAAAGGGATTTTTTTTTAACTTCACGCTGTAACCCGCATATAGCAGGGTAGGCAGAGGGAACCAGAGAACCTAGTGTTAAGACACTGTAGTGTCTTAACACTAGGTTCTCTAGAAAATGTATTCTCTTTCAACAATTCTGTTCCCCACTTTCCGCCGAATTGAGGCATTGCGTGTTGAGTGGTGGAACTCAACACCGCGCCTTGCAAAAGGAGAATTCTGGCACTTAACTCGCGTTGTTTCAATTCCGGGCGGAAAGTGGCAAACGGAGTGTCTTGACACTTTTTCTTTGATTGGTGAGCGGGATAAAGTATGAAGATTCTTTTCATTTTCCATACAAAAGAGGAAACGTAGGTGAATTTCAATCATCTGTACTTCAATAATACCCGTGAGTATCACACTTTAAAATATGAAATACTAGTTATATGTATACTAGTTTAGAGCTTAAGACGTTGTAGTTCTAATACTCTTAGAAAGAACTATTTCTTTCAATTTTTTCTCATTCATTTTTTTTTTTATGGATAACGGATGACAAACGAGCTGAAGGACCACCTGATGGTAAGTGGTTACTTTCGCCCATGAACATCTACAACACCAGAGACGTTGTAGATGCGTTGCAACCTAGAGGATACAGATGGAAGGGGAGGACAATGTAGTAGTCCGCTATCGGAACCACCACATTTTGGGGAAAGGATGGGTGGGAAAGGGGAAAACCTGGCTTACATGCCATCGAACCGGAACACATCATAAGATATTTGGCGGTTCGTCTTTGACATGATAGTGGTCGCGAGCCAGACGGAGGACGAGCGTCCTACCACCTAACTACTGTGGGATACCCGCCTCTTACGGGACGCTACCCAGTGGCGGAGGGGAAACTTATTCTAACCCCGTCCCCTCACAGGGTTTTTTTCAGTACAACTTTCCTCATTCAGTCCTATCCTGGCAGCATGAAATATCTCTACAGCAGTTTTCATTCCTGTCCATTCCCCGATTTTCCTGAACCACCTCTATTTTCTGCGGTCGATTCTCCTTTAAAGGCAGAAATAAGAGAAGATTTCTCAAAATGCCCAGGAATACGAAAAACACAGGATGTAGGTATTTTCGTCTACAGAAACAAATTCGCGGGATACAGCTAGTAAAAATATAAACCTAAACTAAACTTTTCATACATGACGTGTCAGTTAATTGAATCGGCGTACAAAGGGCAATTTTAACATTGTTTCAAATATCACAATATTTTTATGTCATGGCAGTTTCACAATTTCATTGTTTCGAAACTCATACCGTGCAATCGAAACTATTTTAGTCTTTTGACGAATTTATTAAATTTTATAAGCATGACGTTATTTGATTTGGTGCTAAAATTGTGTTCTTTTTAATCGAATTGAAAAGAAAGTGGGGAACACAATTGTTGTAAGAGAACAGAGTGTCTTAACACTAGGTTCTCAGGTTCCCTCTGCCTACCCTGCTATATGCGGGATACAGCGTGAAGTTAAAAAAAAAGGAAAACATTGACTTTTATGCCAACAACTATATTCCTAGTTAACGACGTAAAATGAATTACGACGAGTTGTTTCTACCACCTAAGGCCTAATTAAAGAACTGGCTTCATTGTTACGGGTGTATTTTGCTACTCATTTGTATTCTACTCTGAATTGCTTTTGTTCAACATCCACTATTTTAACCGATTTTAAAAATATGAGGTTCTCTATTCGACTTTCCTCTTATTATGTGTCATTTTTATGATTCTTCTTACTCGACTGTCAGAGGAGGGTTATATTTTTCGCGCGTATCATGTATGTTTGTAATATTTTTTATTACCTCATATCTTCCCTGGACCGATTTATATAATTAAGGTGACGTTAGATAAGTATTGATATTTCAAGTGTTTTTAGATATATGACGTCACTCTTAATACAATATGGCGCCTTCTAAAGGCAATTACGTCATGACTAAAAACAAAAAAATCGTTGATGGGTACCGTTTAGGGTACTAAATGAAAGGAGATAATTAATACATTTCAAATATATAACACATAACTAGCTTTTATAGCTTACTTTATTCGTATGTGCTTCCTAAATTTGAAGAATTGGTTCAGTCGGGTTTTTTGTTCTTTATAATTATGTGTGTTATTTTTATATGATAGCTAATACTTCTAATGTGGTGCCATTTAAGCTTAGTTAAGATCTGACAAGTAGTTTATGAGTTATTCGTAATAATTGTTATATTTGATGTATTTTATTTGAAGTCAGTGTAACATATTTCAGTGTAATATATTTCCAAATACAAAGATATACACAACTCTAGTAGTCCTATTAATAAAATATATACTTATAATGAATATACAATGTACTTAAATGTTTAATCAAAAATTAGTAACAATATATTGTGGTGTACGTAATGTTCCGTTTACGCAGTGCACCAGATAAATTATTCATTTTTCATCATAAATTCTATCATATTTGGCTTTTAGTACGATATTTCATTATGATTTATATGGCTATAGTGACCTAGTAACATTGTTCTTGGTCTAAACCTAAAAGTTATTCACATACTTAGTATAGGAAAAACATTTTTTTTTTTTTTAGCTTCACGCTGTATCCCGCATATAGCAGGGTAGGCAGAGTGAACCTGAGAAGTGTTAAGGCACTCCGTTCCCCACTTCTCACCGAATTGAGGCATTGCGTACTGAGTGGCGAAACTCAACACCGTGTTTTGCCTTGTTGCCAAACCCAGGAAATGAAAGGAAAGTCGCACGCTTGTGCCTCTGCGCCTGTAAACGCGACAGGTTGTGGCTTCGATTCCCACTCCAGGAAATGTAAATTCTCATTTCCTGGGTTTGGTAACAAGGCAAAGCGCGGCGTTGAATTCCGCCACTCAACACGCAATGCCTCAATTCGGCGGAAAGTGGCTGCTATATGCGTGATACAACGTGAAGCTATGTATGAATGTATGTAAGCTAGTGCTTTTCATATTGTCTCATTTTAATTTAGTAATTTTAATATCTGACAAGTTGTATTTGAATTTTTCGTAATAATTTTATTTAAAGCCGGTTTCCTTATTTTGTATTTTCCTTTCTACTTGACATTGGCAAAGTGATGTTCAATTGGAAGGACATAACGGAATCTCTGCCATTTAGTGAAATTTATGCCAAGACATTGAATAGATATTTGCGATCATTTACGCTATAGTTCATATTAGTTTCGGGCTTATGTCAAAACCTTAAACTACTTGTACTATAACCGTAATCGTAACTTTAGCTCCGAATGGCCTAACAATTTAAACTTGTAGCCCTTATTGTCTAATCAATTTGAGAATTAATTACTTTAACATGACATCTAATAACGCCTGTCGTGGCGCAGAGGCACATGCGTGCGACTGTAAACGCGACAGGTTGTGGGTTCGATTCCCACTCCAGGAAATGTAAAATTTAGTATTTTCATTTCTTTTTTTTTGTTTGGTAACAAGGCAAAGCGCGGCGTTGAGTTCCGCCACTCAACACGCAATGCCTCAATTCGGCGGAAAGTGGGAAACAGAATTGTTGAAAGAGAATGGAGTGTCTTAACACTAGGTTCTCAGGTTCCCTCTTTGTTCCTTTGTTCCTTGTTCCTCTTTTCCCGCATATAGCAGGGTAGGCCCCTGCTATATGCGGGTTACAGCTTGAAGTTGAAAAAAATATATATATTTTATGCTAGATATTTTGTTTAATTTTAACCCACTTCTAAAAAAGGAGAACGTTCTCAATTTGACTGATTTTTTTAATATGTTTAATCGCATAACTTTTTAATGGGTGTACCAATTTTGATGGATTATTTTTCTATGATAGCTAGTGTTTCTGATGTAGTTTAATTCGAAAAGAACTTAATAAATAATATTAATTCCCAGAAATATTATTTGATTAGTGGAAATTTAAAAAATATCTCGACAGATATGTGCAATATTACTTTGTAACAAGGGTATAGAAGCGTAAGAATTTCAATAAGGACGCATGGCTCAATTGCTAGAGCGCTTGGAGGGTATCCAATAGGTACGAATTCGATTCCTGCTACGTTCATTTTTTATATTTATCTTAATATTTTTTATGTCTAATCACTCTTAGAAATAAAATGAATATATATTTTTTCGAATTTAGATTTAAAAAAAAAACTATTTTTGTATTTTAGTAATATTTGATTATATTTAATTTACACCTATTTTAAGTCACAGGCTGGCAGTTTTTTATTTGTAAGAAAAAGAGAATATTTTTTTTGGCAATCCATGCACTCACCGTGGTGAGCGGTACAGATCTAGGAGTTTAAAGAGTGCCTGGGACTCTCCTCTTTCTACCTAACGAAATTTAAAAAGGTCCTACATACCACTTTCTTGAAGAAATCAAAAGTATTTTCTTACAAACATACATACATAGCTTCACGCTGTATCACTCATATAGCAGGGTAGGCAGACGGAACCTAGTGTTAAGAAACTCCGTTCCCCACTTTCCGCCGAATTTCCACCGAATGAACGACGCGCTTTGCCTTTGGAAATGAAAAAATCCATTTCCTGTAGGTAGTGGGAATCGAACCCACAACCTGTCGCGTTTACAATAGCACGCTTGTGCCTCTGCGCCACGACAGGCGTTTCTTACAAACAATATTCATAAAATCACCATACGCTCAAATTGAATAAGAATCCCGACAGGCCCATTCCCCGGACGGGATTTGCAACCTTGCAATTCAAATCCCCGGGATTCATTTACGAAGGTCTGGGATTAACCTGCTATAATAACGGATAAGATTGTGCCCAAATGTAATTTACGAGTTAACACACAACAATTTCTTTTGACATTTCGTCTAATTGAGTCACTTGGACGGTTTCCAAGAAGCGCGGGTTCGAGTCCCGCTGCGTTCAATTTTTTTTACGTTTTCTGAATATGTTTATCGTTTCCTAAGTGTGTAAAGCCTGTCGTGGCGCAGAGGCACAAGTGCGACTGTAAACGCGACAGGCTGTGGGTTCGATTCCCACTTCAGGAAATGGAATTTTTCATTTCCTGTGTTTTGTAACAAGGCAAAGCGCGACGCTGAGTTCCGCCATCAACACACAATGCCACATTTCAGTGGAAAGTGAAGAACGGAGTGTCTTAACACTAGGTTCCCTCTGCCTACCCCGCTATATGCGGGATACAACATTTCCGTTCCCCACTTTCTGCCAAATTGAGTCATTGCGTATTGAGTGGTGGAACTCAACGCCGCGCTTTGCCTTATTACAAAACCCAGGAAATGAAAATACTAATATTTCCTGGAGTGGGAATCGAACCCGCAACCTGTGGCGTTTACAGTCGCACGCTTGTGCCTCTGCGCCACGACAGGTGTTAAAATCTAATCATCAATAATTTAAATTGTTTAAAAAAGTTCTTTTAGTTTTGGAAAAATTAAAGATTTGTTGAGTTTTTTATTAAATTTTGATATATAGAATACAAATGTAAGTCGAAGAGGAAATGTAATCGGCAAATGCGCCAAATGATTCGTACCACGGCGAAGTAATTGTATTTAACTATATTTGTCCCCCCTTATAGTAATACAAAGCGAGCTAGCCAGTAAGATTGCCAAAGAAGCCGCAAGATTAGGCAGGAACCAAAAAACCGAATCTTTTAAAACTAATTTTTGCCAGCTTTCTTTGCTATAAAAATACAATGGTACAATAACTTTAAGCACGATAGCTGTGAGTTCGATTTCGACTTAAGGAACAAAGCGTGGGGTTGAGTTCCACCACTCAAACAAAAAAATCGTCAAGAGAAGTTTGTCTTGACATTAGATTCTCTTTGCTTACCCTACTTCTTCTTCTTCTTCTTCTTGCCCTTATCCCATTATTTGGGGTCGGGTCTCCTTACTTTTCTGCACCAAGACGTGCGATCTTGGGTTGTCGGTTCAGTCAATTGGGCTTGATCAACCGTTTCATCATATTCGCATTCGCGCCGCATGAGGCGTACGCCCTAGGATTTTTACCCGGTTTCATAGTCATGTGCTTTCATGTAAGGAGAAAATTTTTCGGCTCTTAATTTTACGGCCGGTTGCCACCTGACGCCAATGCAGTAACTCTTTTAAAGAGGCTGCAGCATTTACTACGGGAAATAAATTAAGTTTGGAACCAATTAATCCTTTTTTTAAAATATCTATTCATATTCTTCCAATGACAGAAAGATCACCACTTCTGCAATTTTTTCATGATTCTTATTATCGTAAAACGTAAATCTACCAAAAATCAAAAATGTAAAGAAACGCAAAATTTATATTACATTAAGAAATATTATTATTTGGTTTTAACTAAAGATATTGTCCGACATTCAAATTGAATTTCTGTTATCAAAGCAAACACTTTCATCCGAACTCATTTAAATAAGACCTAATAAAAATAACAATTTCAACCGTCTACAGTCGTCAGGAGCTCTACAGACGAGGCAATAAGTTGGAATTTATTTATATTTCTAGTGTAATTTTATTTAAAATACTAACTGTATCTCGCGGCTTCACTTGCGTGGCTTATGTAAACTAATATACCGTTTTTGCAGTTTTCAGGAAGTCCTCTAGTACTGTCTTAAACTACCCAACGACCCTACGTACCAAATTTCAACTTCAAGAAATTCTTAATTCGGCTGAAAGTGGGGAACAGAATTGTTGTAAGAGAATGGAGTGTCTTAACACTAGGTTCTCAGGTTCCCTCTGCCTACCCTGCTATATGCAGGATGCAGCGTGAAGTTAAATTAACTTAATTTTTGTTTTCACGCACACGCTTCACGCTGTATCCCGCATATAGCAGGGTAGGCAGAGGGAACCTAGTGTTAAGACACTCCGTTCCCCACTTTTTACTTATACGTTTTCTAAAAATATTTTTGAATACTAAGTGTGTGTAGCAGTTTAAAAATATCAAAAATAACACAGCAATAAAATACTAAAGTTGAGTATAAGCCATGATTACATTCTATTCACTAACATTTGAATTTGAATGAGGTTTCAATTTATTAACATATTGTGAATTATGTAGATTTATATTCATATGATTAATTAGAAGCTTTATATGTTTAAAATGTTTTATATTTTATTAAAATTCTATGTATGAAAGGATTTTATCAACCATTATAGAATACATGAAGCCTTGTTATTACCTATAGTTAAAGATCATCGTGGCGCAATGGAACAGCGTCAGAATGTAAACGCAATGACTTTGATTCTACTCTGAGGAACGATCATTATATTTAAATACATAAATACATATCTTCACGCTGTATCCCGCATATAGCAGGGTAGGCAGAGGGAACCTAGTGTTACGACACTTCGTTCCCCACTTTCCGCCGAATTGAGGCATTGCGTGCTGACTGGCGGGACTCAACAGCGCGCTTTGCCTTGTTACCAAACCGAGGAAATGAAAAATTCCATTTCCTGAAGTGAGAATCGAACCCACAACTTGTCACATTTACAGTCGCACGCTTGTGCCTCTCTTTTTTCGCATAGCAGAGTCCGTAACAGCTTAGATACTCTGTCCTCCAGTTGCCGCAATTACTCCGTTCTCTTTTCGTTTCCGCTCGAAATCGTGACTTTTCTTGTAAAGATCAACATCGTACTTTATGACTTTTACTAGAGTAAAGGAATGATAATAATTTAAACATAGTTATTGCCCCGAGTGGGAATCGAACTTCAGTCCTACTATGCCACGGTGTAAATTTTACCTATAAAAATAATAAATACACGTTCTTTTCTGTAAATTATTTAATAACTAATTAATATTATAATAAATACAGCACAATTAAGCGTTTTAATAATTTCATTTCGTTTTATTATTAATGAATTTCACACAGAATTAGCGAACAATTTTATAAAGAGCTTAAGCACTGAATGAAAATTAAAATGAATTACATAATTTTAATTATAATATAACCATTGTGTACAGTGGGACAGTGTATGACTGTAAACAATTAGTTGTCAGTTCGATTACCGCTTGGGGACATGAATATATTTAATTTATTTATATTTTCCCGCCCTGGAAAGAGTAATAGCGGCGTTAAGTTCCGCCACGCAACATAGTGTCACAAATGTAGGCGGAAAATAGAGAACGGAACTTCTTAACACTAGGTTCTATCTGCGTATCCTGTTATGCATGAAATAGAGCGAAATTAAAAAAAAAATTTGCTTGACGCTGTATCTCTCATATAGCAGGGTAGATGGAGGGAATCTGAGAACCTAGGGTTAAGACAGTTTGTTCTCTTAAAATTTCCGTTCTCCACTTCCATTGCCATTCGTGCTGAATGGTGAAACTCAACGCCACGCTATGCCTTGTTACCAGTGCGAGGAAATGAAAATACTAAATATTGTTTTTTTAATTTTCCGGAGTGGGAATTGAATTTAGAACCTGTCACATTTACAGTCGCACGCTTGTGCCTCTGCGCTACGACAGACTACAAAAAAATATTATGAAATATATGAAAATTGGTATGGCGCTGCTGAAAACGTATTTAATAAGCGCGTGGGAGCTTTAAGGGTTCATTCGGGGATAAGCTTTTGCGTTAATCTTACTCATAAAACGAACAAAATGGTGTTTGTATCACTTTTAATGTTTACTCTTTTATTTTAACGTGTTTCCTGATTTGAGGATTATGAGCCGAAGTCAATTTTCGGCACAATAAGTTCAGTGATATACACGTATACATATATATATATATATATATATATATATATATATATATATATAT
>JAKGSA010000135.1:0-18103 GCA_033558755.1 Philaethria dido
TAACAAAAAAGATGGACTTATCTCTGATAGAGATTTCTTCCAGTCAACCAATCAACAATATATATTTTATATATATATATATATATATATATATATATATATTCATAATTTAAAAAATAGCGGCAAACTTTTTCTCGTATAACAGCGTAGTTAGAATGTCTCCGCTCTCCGTCCAAAATCTCGATATTATAGGTTGAGTGGCGATACTTAACTAATAAAAATAATTTAAACATAATCATTTCCCCGAGTAAGAATCGAACCCAAAACCGATCTTGCTACAGTCAGACGTGTCCCACTGCGCTATAATGGCCACGTACGTACACGAAGACTACATATTTGGTTTTGTGATAGAGTTCTGACTTATTTATCTCATTAACTCCGCTTATACACCTGGTGCTTCTTATTATGTCAGAATTGTAAAAAGGAATGTATGTATTTATTTCTTTATATCTATATGCTTATATCTCTAGCCTATGCGAATAGCTTGATAAGTCTACTAAAAAAATAATATATGTTTTTTAAATATTAATAGACACATACATAACTTCACGCTGTATCCCGCATATATCAGGGTAGGCAGAGGAAACCTAGTGTTAAGACACTCCGTTCCCCACTTTCCGCCGAATTGAAGCATTCCGTGCTGAGTGGCGGAACTCAACGCCTTTTGCCTTGTTACCAAACCCAGGAAATGAAAAAATCCATTTCTGGAGTGGGAATCGAACCCACAACCTGTCGTGTTTACAGTCGCACGCTTGTGCCTCTGCGCCTCGACAGACGTTAAGATCTATTTAATTTATCTATTTCAACTGTTTTTTTAGTTACTACATAAGTTTTTACTCGGTGAACCAATTTTATTGATATACTTATATGATTTAACTCGCAGAGTCACATTTCAAACGCTTGATTTCAGCAAATTCTGTATAGTTACTGTTTCAAAGGGTAATATCTTACAAAGTACTCTTAAAATGCCTTGTTGTATTAATCGAGTATATTTAATTATTCGATAAAAAAATTTTGAAACACGACATTTCGTACACCTTACAGTACTCCGTGGTCATAGGTTTATGATGCGTTTACCTTTGATTTTTTTTATTTAATTATTTATTTATCTTAACTTCGCGCTCCATTCCGCACATAGCATGGTAGAAAGAAGGAACCAGAGAACCTAATGTTAAGACACTCCGTTCTCTTAAAATTTACGTTCCCCACTTTCCGCCAAAATTGAGCCATTGTGTGCTGAGTGGCGAAATTCAACCGCGCTTTGCCTTGTTACCAGAGCCAATAAATGAAAATACTAAATATGAATTATTATAAATACCTGATTACCCCGCTAGGGATAAAACGTAAAGCTAAGTTATAAATATTTAATATTTACATACCCTGCAATGAGAATCGAACCCACATTCAGTCGCTTACAGTCGCACGTTTGTTGTACCTTTGCGCCGCGATATATCTCTAGTAATTTCTTCGTCCTATAAATATGGCAAACTTAATGTCTATTACATACATACATAGCTTCACACCGTATCCCGCATATTGCAGGGTAGGCAGAGGGAACCTAGTGTTAAGACACTCCATTCCCCACTTTCCACTGAATTGAGGCATTACGTGCTGAGTGGCGGAACTCAACACCGCGGTCTGCCTTGTTACCAAACCAGGAAATGAAAAAATCCATTTCCTGGAGAGGGAATCGAACCCACAACTTGTCGCGTTTAATGTCTATTAATATGTGAAAATATTATATAACAACTCGATTTATCAATCTGGTACTTAAATAATGCAAATTAATTTACCACCTAAAAGGAAATCTGGGATATATAATGTTAGGTCCAGTCTGGTACATGTACATATACATGGTATATGTAGGTTTAACTCTATTAATATTCAAAAGCTCCTTGTACACTTATATGCAAATAGAGTATATGAATATTTGGAACCAGTCGTGGTGAAGAGGTACAAGCGTGCGATTATAAACGCGACAGGTTGTGGGTTCGATTACCTCTCCAGGAAATTAAAATATTTAATATTTATAATGTCTAATATTTAGTATTTTCAATTCCTAAAATCAAAATCAATATATTCTTTATTCAAGTAAGCTATTACAAGCAATTTCGAATCGTCAATTTACAAAGGTGTCAGTCGTGTCAGTCCTAACGGAAGCTACCACCGGCTCGGAAGGCAGTTCTGCTGAGAAGAGCCGGCAAGAAACTCAACAGTTGCTCTTTTCAAATATTTTTTTTACAATAAATATACAACTATGATGAGCCTCCCGGGTGAGCGTCAACAGCATTTAGTTCCACACATTGATATCATTATAGTATTCTTGGACAAAATAATATACTTTTTTCAATAATATGTTCTTAATCTTAACTTTAAATTGTTGAAGTGGCAGATCTGTAATTATTTCTGGAATTTTATTATACGTGTGTATACCTTGTGATACATACTTCTGGTAACAAGGCAAAGCGCAACGTTGAGTTATGCCACTCAGCACGCATAGCCTCAATTCGACGTAAAGTGGGGCTAAAAATAAATTAAATGTAATTATCTCCCATAAAAGGGAATCGAACCGACAAACATTTACAAGTCCGATGCTGTTCCACAGAAACTTACTATATTTTTCTTTTATTGACAACAAAAAAGTCTAAATCTTATTATTTCCTCCCTTTATTCGAAACGACAAAGTTAGAAATCAACTGCCTTTGCACAATCATAGCTCTGTCGGATAGAATTGGATGTAATTTAGTGTAAAGATAAAGGCGATATTTTTTATATCGATGGTATTAGAATACTAGCTGTTACCCGCGACGTCGCTACCATGGTCAATTGCAATCCATATTACATAGTGCATATATGCGTAAATTTGAAAGCTTTGGAGTAGTTAGGTGGTAGAAGGTGCGTCCTGACTGACTCGCAACCAGTATCTTGATAAAGACGAATCCCCAAATATCTATTGATGCGTTCCGTTTCGATGACATGTAAGCCAGGTTTTCCCCATTCCCAGTATAAAGCGTAACAAACAAACTTACATTCACGTTTTTGATATTAGTAGGTATTCTCTTAGATAAACGTATTATAATAGGGCCAAGGAGAGCTTCAACTAGAATAAAGACAAGCTTTAGCAACCTCATATCCCATACATAATTGTAAAATAGATAATTTGACTCCACTATGGCGGATTTTTATTATACTCGTGATATAGTTGTAGGTTCGATTCCAACTTGAATAATTTAGGAACGAAACGATTATAATCTGTATTATATCGATTATAACTACCACAAAATTGTTATCCCCTGATGGCCACTTAAGATTTCCTTAAAATACGTACGGTATTTTTTGATATAAAAAAATCCCCGTCTATTCCACCACTCTACACGCTATCTCCAAAATTAACAATTTTTAGAGAACGAAAAGTGGACACTAAATAGGCGACACGTTAAAGATAGAAGTTGTAAAAAGTTTTATTCATGTTACGTCTTTGCGCGATAATAACATTTTTATTTGCTATTTAAAAACATGTGATTTTTCTTGAGAATGAACGAGCAAACGAGGAAATGAAAATATTAAATATATATATGAGGTAGGTAGGTTTTAGCCGAAGGTTTTCTTTGGTACCCACGTAATGAAGATAACGGTTTAGACCTAATTTTTTGTTAAAAAGCAATTTATAAAAAGCCTGTCGTGGCGCAGAGGCACAAGCATGCGACTGTAAACGCGACAGGTTGTGGGTTCGATTCCCACTCGAGGAAATGAAATTTTTCATTTCCTGGGTTTGGTAACAAGACAAAGCGCGGAGTTGAGTTCCGCCAATCATCATGCAATGCTTCAATTCGGTGGAAAGTGGGGAACGGAGTGTCGTAACACTAGGTTCCCTCTGCCTACCCTGCTATTTGCAGGATACAGCGTGAAGCTATGTATGTATGTATAAAAAACATTACAATTTTGCTGAAAGTGGGGAGCGAGAAATGTTAAAAGAGAACGGAGTCTCTTAACACTAGGTTCTCTGGTTCCCTCTGCCTACCCTGCTATATGCAGGATACAGTGTGAAGTTAACAAACGCATTACCTATTAAATTCCTTCCCTCAAAAATGGTACCAATTCATAAATGCAAAAGAGACGTATATATGAATTGGAATCATTTTAAGTTTTGTGTTTCAACTCCAACCTTTTTATAATTGTATTCACAAAGGACATTTAAATAAATTAATTATTCATCATATTCTGATTACTGTGTTTTCATATGATCCCTGTTTGAATGGAATAAATTAATTACATTTTTCATTTTACTAGTGTCCCCGTTGGCGCGTTAACAACGCGTTGTCTTTAGCAATGAATATGTCACTTTATATAAACATGGATATCAAACTATGGTAGTGTGTGTAACATATTTAATATACTTTTTATTAATTATTTAAAAAATGTTAGCATTCTGCACTCCTTCTCTATATAAACTATATATAAGTGTGCCAAATTTCATGCTCCTCTATCTGCGTAATTTTCGCAAAAAGGGGTCCAACTTTTGGCTTCACGTATTATTACCCGCCGCTTTCCACCAGAATACGACACCAGAAAAAGAGGTCGCCATGAAAATATTGGGCATAAGATTGCAAAAAACAAGGACATCGGCAAAAATCGATAGTGAAATTACTAAATACCTTCACATCTTATACCGGCTAAATATATGTACCGGCTTCCCTAAATATACATTGGCTTCTCTAAATTTATCGGCTTCGATATATTCGATTTATCCACTTTTCGAGATACTTCGCGTTTAGTAATAATTTTATTATTAAGAACAGACAACATTTCCTTTCCCCACTTTCCGCTAAATTGAGGAATTGCGTGTTGAGTGGCGGAACTCAACGCCGCGTTTTACCTTGTTACCAAACCCAAGAAATGAAAATACTAAATGAGAATGATTGAGAATGGAGTGTCTTAACACTAGGTTCTCTGGTTCCCTCTGCCTACCCCATTATATACTGGATACAGAGTGAAGTTAAAAAAAACAGACAAAAAATACTTTTATTTCTAATATTAAATAAATCCCATAAAAGATTTTAATCCTCGTTCATAATTACAATGCCCCAATTTCGTTACTATGACGCCAGGCATTTTTCTTATATTCGTTTCGTATGCAATCGATTCGATTGTTTCAATTCAACTGTATTTATTCGTTAACTTTTCACATGTTATTTTTAAATTAAAGTGTCTTATCATCGCTAGCAAATATATTTGAATAGCCTATTATTTTTATCCGACTTGAAAAAAGAAGTAGATTATGATATGAATTTGGTTTTTTATTTATTCTTTATTGCACTTAAAAACCAAAAAAGAAAGGAAACATAAAGTTTGGTAATGTAGACTTAAATCAAAAAGTGATCTCTACCAGTCAACCCGTGGAAATGGATGAGTGCATATCAGCGGGATAGAGCATCTGTGCAAGATCACAAAAAAAAGAGAAAAATAAATACAAAATTACTAATAGATAATCCCTCTGCCTACCTTTCTATATGCGGGATACAGCGTGAAGCTATGTATGTACGTATGTATGTACGTATTTAAGATCTGACAAGTAATTTTAGATTAATTCGTAGTAATTGTACTTTTTAATATATTTTCTTAAGAAAGTTTTCTCTTTAAATTTTAATCTATATATAAATACGTGAAGCAAAAACTTTGGATCCCTTTTACGAAAATAACATGGACGGAGGAGCATGAGATTTGACACTTATAATTTGTATAGAGAAGGAGTGCAGAATGCTAACATTTTTTTTAAATATACATTATTTTAAAAAGTGTATTAAATTAACAAAATAAATGTTACACACACTACCATGGTTTGATACCCATGTTTATATAAAGTGACATATACATAAATTGCTAAAGACATCGCGTTGTTAACGCGACAACGGGGACACTAGTATAGTTTATAATATAAACAAAAAAAAACAGTTATTGTTATTATAAAAACTCTACTAACTAAGCGATATAAATAAGAATTGCTGGTGACAGAATCAGTATTACCATTTACGAAGGCACTTCATTTGTGAAAAAAATAAAAGTCCTGTCCGTAGCCAATTTCCTTACTTTTTTTTGCCCTTTCCGTCTTCCCTACATTTCCGATGTCTGATAGAATGGCTTTAGCAAAGAATATATCTGTATGAAGCGTGAATAAGTTAATAAATCAAAAATGCATAGTTTTCAAAAGAAGGTTCTCAGTTTGACTTATATTTATGTATATATGTAAGTTTTGTGTGATTATTTAGCGTTTAGCTGAATCGATTTTGATGCAGGTTTTAGTAAAATATTTACCAACTTGCAAGAAAGTTCTAAGAATATGATATCTAGCAAAAAATGAAGGTTCTCAGTTTTACATGTTTCCTGTTAGTGATATTTTTAGTGAAATCGATTTTATTTTCTACTAGACACCCGCGACTTCACTCGCGTGGCCAATGAAAATTACAATAAGTTCATCATATAAGACATATATTTTTGGTATCTTGAACCGTTTTCGCAACGCACGCAACGGAAGCCCTCAAGGATGAATAATTTTCCCCGTTTTTTCCATATTTTCCATTATTTCTTCGCTCCTAATAGTTGGAGCGTGATGCTATATAGCCTAAAGCCTTCCTAGATAAATGTTCAACACAAAAAGATTTTTCCAATTCTAACCAGTAGTTCCTGAGATTAGCGCGTTCAAACAAACAAACAAACAAACTCTTCAGCTTTATATTTTATTATTTATTTACAGTATAGATTAAAATCTTAATTTCAAGCCTAAGTTTTTGGAAAAATCTTTTTTATACTTATTAAAAAAAAATATTTATATAAATTTGATTAATCAAATAAAAAAAAACTAATTATACCTATAAATTTATACCTATAAATGAATTATAATCACGTGGCGCAGTAGGACTGCATCTGACTTTAAATGAAATCGGTTGTAGGTTCTCAATTCCCACTCGAGGCAATGAATATTTAAATTATTTATTTTTAAATTCGGGCGGAACACTGAGAACAGAGTGTCTTAACACTAAGTTTGCTCTATCTACCCTGCTTTATGAGAAAAGACTTATGCTTAGAGTTACAATCATATTTTTTTTACATAGTAAAAACTAAACTCTCTCTGAGAGGTAGGAGGAGACCTCGGTTGACCTTTGAGAACACAGCTTTGAGAACAGAGAAAGGTCACGTAAATAGCATGAGGACCCCCCAGAGGGTATGCATGAAAAGGTTAATGACTGTGGACAAGGCGAAAGAGGTATGCAGGGACCGTAGCGTTTGGCGCTCCGGAACTCTGACTACCCCGCTAGGGATAAAGCGTGAAGTTAGGTAGGTAGGTAGGCTTAACTTGCGTTTTTAAACTGTGGCTAAGCGGTCTGCGCCAAACCAATTGACCTGAGAAAAAGAAATAAAAGTCCTTACCATAGCCGATTTCCTTATATTTTTTGCACTTTCTCTCTATAATGCGATTTCCGATAACTAACAGACTAGCTGACATTTACTAAAGGTTAAACCTCAGCTAGATATTACAATTGCCTTTTCTTGGTATTCGTTACAATGGCACGAGTATAAAGTATTCATCATGGCCATCATAGTACAATGGAACGGCATCTGACTGTAGTTGCGATTGGTTATGGGTTCGATTCCCATTGTGAGAAATAATTATATTTAAGTAACAATCTTAAATGGCGAAAATTGTAATTAATTAAAAATTATTGAACATTGGAAATTATAAGTAACGATGAGGCCTGACATCGCAGAAGCACAAGCGTGCGACTGTAAACGCTACAGGTCGTGGGTTCAATTCCCTCTCCAGGAAATGTTAGTCTTTTTATTTCCTGGGTTTGGTAACAAGGCAAAGTGCGGCGTTGCGTTCCGCCACTCAGCACGCAATGCCTCAATACGGTGGAAAGTGGAGAACAGAATTGTTGTAAGAGAACGGAGTGTCTTAATACTAGGTTCTCAGGTTCCCTCTGCCTAGCGTGAAGTTAAAAAAAAAAGAAAAAAAAATATGGAATAACAACTCATAATCAACGAATCTATATTAACTGCTATATATTATATATGGTAAATGATAACATTCCTTCGACAAAATGTTATATTTGCTTCAACATTACAGATAAAAATACCAAAAATCCTCCAAAAGTCATGTCAGCTAAAAAATATCCAAGGTCATCATAATTTTTGCATTTTTCGATTTTCTCAATACATAAGGCAAAAATTGTGTGTCATATTTTTAATATCATATCTAACTGTAGACGTGATTGGTTTTGGGTTCGATTATCATCCGAGGAAATGATTATATTTAAATAACTTAGTTGCTCACACTGGTAAGGACTAAGCCCGACGCTGCGTTCCATCACTCAACACGAATTCTCGAATTTGGTTGGAAAGAAGAGAGCGGAGTGTCTTATGTCTATCTACCCTAATAAGCGTGATATACACACATATATGTACATATATATACACACATATATGTACATATATATACACACATATATACAAACATATATTGTCAATTTCCACTTCCACTAATTTCTAGCTAACTTGACTGGACATAACACAACACGAAATTGTAAGCTGAATGTTTTCCTAATGAGAAATACAGTAGTTGCATTTGTAGTTTGTACACAACTGCAAAGTCCAATTGAATTACCCACTAACATAACTAGAGCAACAAACAAGTTGCGAACGCCGGAGATACAAAGTTAGTCGGACAGCAGGTTAACTGAAAACATTCGATACACACGACCATGTATCATAACATGGTCAGTTATTATTATTAAAATGGTGCAAGGAAAAAAATATGGGAAGGACAAAACAACGGCATGGTTAGTGATAGCCCATGACCTCATATCATACGGAAGGAGCTGCGTTGTTGACCTTTAAGGTGGAGATAGATGGGCTTTATGAAGGTACCCATGTCGTATCGATCCAGAAACTTATCTAATTCTTATTTGGTGGTAGGAGGTTCATCTTCTGGGTGGCTCACGACCACTCACGATAACGCACGGCATCATGTCAAAGACGGACCGCCAAATATCTAATAATGAGTTCCCGTTCGATGATATTTAAGCCAGGTTTTCCCTATTCCCGTCCATCTTTTCCCCAGAATGTGGTAAATCCGATAGCGGCCTATAATAGTCAGACAACATTTTTTCAACTCCTCTGGTAGATGTCAAAGGGCGAAGGTAACAACTTTCCATCAGGTGGTCCTTTTACTCGCTTGCCACCCTTTATCAATAAAAAAGACGCTGCCATATGTAAACTATTCCACAGCTGTGTAGCACGTGGATGGATGTTTCTACAAAATCGCACGGTATTGGAGTGCAACGTGTCCAGATGGCGATGATATTTATGTTTGTGGCATATTATGCGGTTAGAAAATTCAACAGCAGGAGTCAGGTCAATTAGTTCCCCAGAACCCTCCTTTTCATTTAAAAAATACTTTGAATTTCTAATACTTAATGCTAAAATGACATTATTACGTTGAAGAGGAAAAAGGAAAAAATTATTTAAACTTTCGTTACTAAGAAAAAAGAAAAGCATGAAGACCCCGTGGTCATCTATAAAGAGAAAATGACTGTAGACAAGGTGAAAAAAGTTTGCAGGGTCTGTTTGGCGTTTAGCGTTCCGTTCATTCTTGACTATCCTGCTAGGGATAAAGCGTAAAGCTAAGTAAGAAAAAGGGAGTCTAAGAAATACAAGGAGAAGAGTTGCGGGGTACAATATATATATATACTCTTTTTGGCTTCCTTCTTTGTAGTAAGTTTAAAACAACTTTATAGCAGCTTAACATGCATATATTTTCCTTACAAAGTTTTAAAATTTTTCATATAATAGAAAGTTTACATATTTCAACAATTCTTTTTTAACTTATTCTTACTCAATTATACTTTGTGTAAACATATCCAGATCCACAAATATATCCTGCAATCAAATTCACATCAAAAGCAACAGATGTCAGTCGCAATCAAACGTTACTTTATTAGTGAAATGAGCGCTCATGCGATTTTGAATTTACTTTTCACCGCTTAATTCCCCCTCGTTACTTCCATTTGTAATTTCTTGGTATCAAATACCAAATTACATAGAAATTCTTTTTTGACCGACTTCGAACAAATGGGAGGTCCTCAATTAGATTTTTTTTATGTGAGTTATCGCATAAGTGAACCAATTTTGATGATATTTTTTTATATGATAACTAGTGGTTCTGGTGAGGTCCCATTTTAATTTAGTTAAGATCTGACGAGAAGTTTTTGAATTATTCGTTAACGTCACTTCTGCGTTTTATTTGAGGTCAGTTTTTTAACGCCTGTCGTGGCGCAGAGGCACAAGCGTGCTACTGTAAACGTGACAGGTTATGGGTTCGATTCCCACTCCAGGAAATAGAATTTGTCGTTTCCTGGGTTTTGTAACAAGACAAAGCGCGGCGTTGAGTTCCGCCACTCAGCACACAATGCCTCGATTCGGTGGAAAGTGGGGAAACGGAGTGTTTTAACACTAGGTTCCCTCTGCCTACCCTGTTATATGCGGGATACAGCGTGAAGCTATGTACTCGTATGTATGTATGTACTTTTTTTATTCGACTGTCAGAGAAGGATTTTTCACGCGTATCATATATATTTGTAATATTCTTTATTACCTCATATCTTCTAGACTCCTCAACAGATTTATATAATTAAGGTCACGTTAGATAGGTATTGATACTAGTATTTTATACCTAGTATGCTTTGATATATGACGACACTTTTAATTCAATATGGCGCCCTCTAGAGGTTATTACGTCATGAACAAAAACAAAAAAGTTGTTGATGGATACAGTGTGGGGTACCAAATAAAAGGACTTAATTAGCACATTTCAAATATATAACACATAACTAGCTTTTATAGATTACTTTATTTGTATTTGCTTCCTAAATTTGAAGAATTGGTTCAGTCGGTTTTTTTGTTCTTTATAATATAATTTAGTTAAAATCTTATTTATTATTGATAATTTCTGTTAGAATCGTAGGGACATGCACTTCAGTTTCCACTTTAAATGTATTGGGTAATTTAGCCATAACGGAGTATTAAATTTAAAAAATGATCCAAACAGTAAATATTTCCCAAATCCAAGAATATCTTATAATTTAAAAGACATTAACACTCGACCTCTCAATAGCATTACATATAAATCAGATCTCTCGGGTCATCGATCACGTTAATATTTCGGTATCCGGCGTATTTATCAATTTACTTATGTGTGAATTTCATATATAGAATAAACTAGCTTTCCGCCCGCGGCTTCGCCCGCGTAGAGTTAGGTAATATGACATGGTAAGGAGTAACCGATAGTCTTTCCCGAGGTCTAGATTATTTGTCAAAATTGGTTAAGTGGTTTAGGTATGAAAGTTGTAAATAGTTGAACAATCTTACATGATTTTATGTTTGACAATAAGGATCTTACATACAAACTTTCATTCCATATTTCAACCCCTTTTACCCTTTTTTCGCGATAAAAAGTATCCTATGTCCTTTCCCAAGTTCAGTTCTATCTTCATATCGAATTTCATCAAAATCGGTTCAGTGGTTTAGGCGTGAAAGCGTAACAGACAGACAGACAGACAGACAGAGTTACTTTCACATTTATAATATTAAGTAAGGATGAAACTTATCGTTATATGCCCAAATTACACAATTATTTTTAACTAACTTCACGCTGTATCCCACATATAGCAGGGTAGGCAGAGGGAACCTGAGAACCTAGTGTTAAGACACTGCGTTCTCTTTCAACAATTCCGTTCCCCACTTTTCGCCAGATTGAAGCATTGCGTGCTGAGTGGCGGAACTCAACACCGCGCTTTGCCTTGTTACCAAACCCAGAAAATGAAAATATTTACATTTCCTGGAGTGGGAATCGAACCCACAACCTGTTGTGTTTACAGTCGCACGCTTGTGCCTCTGCGCCACGACAGACGTTTTACGATGCTTTTAGTTTTATGTATAGTTCCTGCTGTATACATTAGCACCTTTTAAGTAACGATGAAATGAAAAAGCAGAATCAATTTTCATAGCATACTTTACATACATACGTTTGCCGGAACTACAAAACGTCGTCGTTTCAGGCCATCACTACGCAATGGGACAATATCTTTTTTGGTGTGGGTTTGAAGTTAAATTTTGGCTGAGATATTATGTTAGTGGCGGAACTCAACGCCGCGCTTCAACAAGAGCGGAGAAATGAATATAATATTAAAATATTAATATATTTTTATAGGTTTAACAACCTTAAAAAGCATTTCACAAGCAAACTAAGCTATGTATCAAATGTCTTAAACATCATTATTTTAGTAAAATTGAAGCGAGAATGCTGTAACATAAACGTGCGATGTCGTCACTAAGATGGATGGAAGACAAATAGTATAAGAGCTAGGGTTTTATTATTATATATAAATATATTTTACATTATGCTAATGTATGTACTTTTATGTAATACTAGATACTTATCGTTTTTAACCGATTTCAAAAAAGAAGGAGTCATTTGACTGTTTATTTTTGTGTGTTAACACGTATTTTTTTCTAGATGAACCAATTTAGATGATTCTTCTTTTATATGATAGTGCTTCTGACATGATCTTATTTAAATTTAGTTAAGATCAGACAAGTTTTTGAGTTATTTGTAATTATTGAACTTTTTAATGTAATCTATTCTAAAATCGAGTTTTTTTCATTGTTAAAATCTCAACAATGTTGTGGTCAATCTTTATAAATTGTCGCCTATATGTTTAATAAGATGTATAAGATACACTACTGTAAACATAGCTTCACGCTGTATCCCGCATATAGCAGGGTAGGCAGAGTGAACCTAGTGCTAAGACACTCCTCACTTTCCGCCGAATCGAGGCATTGCGTGCTGAGTGGCGGAACTCAATGCCACGCTTTGCCTTGTTACCCAGGAAATGAAAAATTCCATTTCCTGGAGTGGAAATCGAACCCACAGCCTGTCGCGCTTACTGTCGCACGCTTGTGCCTCTGCGCCACGACAGGCGTTAACACTACTGTAAAGTTTCATCTATTTCCGTTCAGTACTTTTTGCATGAAATAGTAACAAACATCCATCCACCTTCACAAACTCTCGTATTCATAATATTAGTTGGATTAGTAGGGCTGATAACTTAATTATTAAAGGCTTATGTCCCAATTCCATTTATCAAAATAATCCTTTATTTTCATGTCTAGCAATATTAATGGGAATTATAGTTTAGAGGCCGTGTCAGCGTAGTGGAAACACTGTAAATGCGTTGGCTCAATCATAATTTGGAAAAAAGTGCGGCGTTTAATTCCGCTAACAAATAATGCATTTTGGAAAAAGAGTAAATAAAAAACAAATAGAATCTAGTACGATTAATATTAAAATAATTTCTATGACTATTGGAGTATTAACGATTAAAACGCGATTATAGAGTACGTTTTGATATATACGGATTTAACGGAGTGTCTTAACCTAGTGTTAAGACACTCCGTTCCCCACTTTCCGCCGAATTGAGACTTTGCGTGCTGAGTGGCGGAACTCAACGCCGCGAAGAAAAGAGAGAAAACCTAATTAGATCAGAAGATATTTATATACGAATACTGAATACAAATAACTTTTCCTTGTGGTTCATCAACTTCTTAGCGTCCTTTGACATTTGTTTTTTGCAGCTTCGCTCTTTTTTCCACATAGCAGGAATAGAGAGAAAATTTAGTGTCAAGACACACCGTTTGCATCTTTTTTCCTGAACTCGAAATATTGCCTGTTGAATGGTGGAACTCAACGCCGCGCTTTTACTTATCAGAACGGAGATATAAAAATAATTTATGTATGAATGGTTTTCCTTCAAATTGGAATCGAATTCACTATACAATCAGTGATGTTTACCGTCAAAGATTGTCTCACTTTTTTTTTTAGCTTCACGCTGTATCCCGTATATGGCAGGGCAAGAGGGAACCAGAGAACTTAGTGTTAAGACCCTCCGTTCTCTTTTAACATTTCCGTCCCCTAATTTCTGCTGGATTGAGGCGAATTTTCATAATATTACTATATATAATAACTATCATGTTAAAGCATACCTTTCTAACACTAAGATCCAATACAATAAGCTTCAACGATAAACATACAGACAGCGAAGATATGATATTGGAAGCACTATTATCCTTGGGTACAGACCAGATTCTATGAAAATGTGTTCCTCTTTGTATATACAGTTACAATATCTATTGAAACTCCTAGATCATAATCGGTACCTACGTAAACTGGTACAAATGCGAAAGTACAACTTTACAGGATAGCCATTTAAAGGGTCCTAAGGTTGTATTTTTATCATTATTAAAATGCTCTATAATTGTTAAAGTTAAAGAATTCATTTACTTAGAATAATGACAAAATTACAATCTTAGGGCTTTTTTAAATGGCTCTTCTGAAAAGTTGTATTTTTGCACTTGTACCAGTGTACGTAGAACTCGTCGATTTTTTTTTTTATGGATAAGGACAAGGCAAACGAGCGTACGGGTCATCTGCTGGTAAGTGATCCCCGCCGCCCACGGCCCCGTGTAACACCAGAGGAGCTACAGGTGCGTTGCCGGCCTTTGAGGTGGGAGTAGGCGCGCTTTTTGAAGGTACCCATTTCGTATCGACCTGGAAAAACTGCCGCAGGTAAGCAATTCCACAGTTGAGTGGCACGTAACATATGCAAAATTTATTATAAACTAGCTAGTCCGGCGAACTTCGTACCGCCTAAGAAACAATGAATTATAACTGAAGCGCGGTTGTACCCATTTTAATAATACTTGATTAGTTATCATAATATAGGGTAAAATTCTTATATTTTTCTTTCATAAGAACCTTCTCTTACTTCTCTTACATCAAAAAAAGAATTAGTGAAATCGGTATAGCCGTTATCGCGCGATGCCGTCACCAAGCGAAAGATGAAAATATTATAGCAAGTTAGACACATGCTACACTATTTTCATTTTTCGGTACTTTTGCCCTTTTTACCCTTTTTCTGTTCGTACGAATTTAAAGAGATCTTAAAATTTATTTCTTAATATATTTTTTTATTTAGTTTTTTTTTAACTTCACGCTATATCCCGCATATAGCAGGGTAGGCAGAGGAAACCTAGTGTTAATACACTCCGTTCCCCATTTTCCGACGAATTGAGGCATTGCGTGCTGAGTGGCGGAACTCAATGCCTCGCTTTTCCTTGTTACCAAACCCAGGAAATGAAAAGTTCCATTTCCTGGAGTGGGAATTGAACCTGCAACCTATTGCGTTTGTAGTCGCACGCTTGTACCTCTGCGCCACGACATGCATTTAGATTAATTTTCTAATTCATCGATACTAATAAGTTTCTATTGAAAACTATACAATACTCATTTTTTTTGATTATTTATTATATTTCAATACTTTAACAAGGAGTATTAATAAGCACTGTAAAGAATAATTCCAGTTACAACAATATTTCAATTTTACTAAAGAAAATATTTCCAATACATTTCATTCAAATCGTTCAATCTCTGTCGATATAATTCCTCATTTCTTATCTATATAAAAGTTTAAAAGATCGATCGCGATGCCTACAATGTTATGGATTATGGCTTAGCGATATTTGAATACGGTGTTATAAGGAAAACCGTCATTTGTTGCTATATTAACTGAAATTACTTTTCTTATATATATTTTTTTTTTGTATTTTTTTTAGCTTCACGCTGTATTCCGCATATAGTAGGGTAGGCAGAGGGAACCTGAGAACCTAATGTTAATTCACTCCGTTCTCTTCCAACAATTCTGCTTGTAATATTTTTTATTACCACATATCTTCCCTGGACCGAATTGTATAATTAAGGTGACGTTAGATAGATATTGATACTTCAAGTGTTTTTAGATATATGACATCAATATTAATACAATATGGCGCCCTCTAGAGGCAATTACGTCTTGACTAAAAACAAAAAAATAGTTGATGGGTACCGTGTGGTGTACCTAAATGAAAGGACTTACACACATACATACATAGCTTCACGCTGTATCCTGCATATAGCAGGGTAGGCAGAGGAAACCTAATGTTAAGACACTCCGTTCCCCACTTTCCGCCGAATTGAGGCATTGGGGGCTGAGTGTCGGAACTCAACGCCGCGCTTTTCTCTTCGCCGCGCTATTTTTACCTATATGTTTTATGAAATATATGGAGTTACTTTGAAAATATACAATATAATTGAATAGCTTTTGAAATAGCTTCGAGCGAAAACTACGAGCTCTACTTTAGTAATTGATAGTACTTGCTTTAAGTTTCAGCGTAGTGGAATTACACTGTTTTGTACAACTTTGATTTAGATTTTACAGGAACCAAAGTTAAATATTACTTTCAGTTACATAAAGGAAATTTCCAATTTTAAATGTTTTTACCCGACTGCCAGAGGAAGGTTATGTTTTTCGCGTGTATTTTGTATGTTTGTAATATTCTTTATTACCTCGTATCTTCCAAGCCCCTGGACCGAATTATATAATTGAGGTGACGTTATAAAGATACACCAAGTATTCTTAGATATGTGACGTCACTCTTAATTCAATATGGCATCTAGAGGCTATTACGTCATGAATAAAAGAAAAATATCGTGTGGGGTACCAAATGAAAGGACTTAATTAGCACATTTCAAATATATAGCCCAAAACCAGCTTTTATAACTTACTTTATTTGTATTTGCTTGCTAAATTTGAAAAAGTGGTTCAGTCGGGTTCTTTGTTCTTTATAATTATGTGTGTTATTATATTTAGTTTACAGCTTCTACTATTTCTCTCATAGCTGAGACACCTAGTGTCAAGACACTCTGACCTTCATTTTCTACTTCAATTTACTCATTCTTTACTAGTCCTGCTAATTCACTGAATGGGTGAATAGTTATTTCTATCGCTTTCACGCAAGACCTGCTGAACCAATTAAGATGAAACTCTTAAAAAAAATTTCGTGTAATTTGATTTGCAAAGCGCAGCAGCGCAGTTCCGCCACTCAACACGCAATGCCTCAATTCGGCGGAAAGTGGAGAAGGGAGTGTCTTAACACTAGGTTTCAGGTTCCCTCTGCCTACCCTGCTATATGCGGGATACAGTGTGAGGCTATTAAATCCTTATAAATAAACAGTTCCAAGAATGAGGATTGAACCTACAACCACCGACAACTAATTCAGTCTTTATAAATGTTACTTTTAAAAGATAGTAAGATATTGAGTAACCGTCACGGTACAGTGATAATAGCAAAAGTGAAAATGGTTTATAAGAGGCTGATAGCTTATTTACACTCTATAGTCAGTAGCTCCGATAGCCGTGATCGTCTAGTGGTTAGGACCCTACGTTGTGGCCGTAGTAACCCAGGTTCGAATCCTGGTCACGGCTAGCGCAAGCTGTTACGGCGGAGACTTTTTTTTTAATTTTTTTCCTCCTAAAAATGAATAACAAGTAACAATATGAGTATTATTTAATTATTATTTTACAATATTTAGCACTTTCCTATGCAAATACAAATAATTAAATAAATTTTTCTTTCTTCAAACGGGGAACAGTGTCTTAACACTAGGTTCCCTCTGCCTACCCTGCAGGATACAGCGTTAAGCTATGTATGTATGTTTTTCTTTCTTCAAGGCCATCAGGGCGCACTGGGAGTTTTTGTTTATACGATTGATTGTAGACTTAGATATTACCTCAAAAGAATGATTATTTTAAAATTATTTTCCTTTCTCTACTCTGGTAGAACAAAGTGAACACTCAATACTCAGTGACTCGATTCGGGCAGAAAGGTATAAACGTTCCCTCAGACTAAACTAACTCCTTCCTAATATTATAAATGCAAAAGTAACTCTGTCTGTCTGTTACGCTTTCACGCCTAAGCCACTAAACCGATTTTGACGAAATTCGATATGAAGAGAAGAACTGAAGTTAGGAAAGGGCATAGGATACTTTTTATCGCGAAAAAAATTTTGACAAATAGTCTAGATCTTGGAAAAGACTATAGGCTACTCCTTACATTTCACACAATACAGCCGAATTCCACGCGGGCGAAGCCGCGGGCGGAAAGCTAGTAAATATAT
>JAKGSA010000135.1:18205-28607 GCA_033558755.1 Philaethria dido
TATATATATATATATATATATATATATATATATATAAAAATATGATTGGATGCTTAAGTTTATAATTATAGTTTTCCTGCTCAAACTTACTATGTCAGAGCAAACAGGGACGCAGCAACGACGTATGAATTACGAGAGTCGCAACTTCGAATCTTTCTGTGTTGTATTTAACATATGTAAATATCGGAAAATATTTACAGATATATAAAAAAATTGAACATAGAATAGAATATTTAATGATATATTATTATAAGTCTATTGTTTGCATTAAAACAAAATTGTGCTAATCCTAAATGCCCTACTGTAAGCCGCTATTAAATCATCGTGAAAATTTATTACCATCGTAAAATCTTTGAAAATACTCCTACAAATTAAATTTATCCTAATAAATATGTTAATTAATTTCAATTTAATTGTCTCAAATAGCCCGATGATAACTGAACGGGATTATGTTTTATTACTTAAGTTCTTTCGTAGCTTTATTTTAGTGAACTTTAGACCTTTTTTTTTCTTTTTTTTTTAATACCACGACGGTGGCAACAAGGCACACGGCCCACCTGATGGTAAGTGGTTACCGTGGCCTATGGACGCTTGCAACACCAGGGGCATCACTTACGCGTTGCCGACCCTTCAAAAACCTATTTATTCCCCTTTTGAAGAACCCCATATTGTATTTAAGTTCAGTGAAAAATAAAAATAAAAAATTCTAACTAAAATATTTACTTACCTTTATTATTATACATATATACATATTAGGGTTCGATTTCCACTCCAGGAAATGGAATTTTTCATTTCCTGGGTTTGGTAACAAGGCAAAGCGCGGCGTTGAGTTCCGTCACTCAACACGCAATGCCTTAATTCGGCGGAAAGTGGGGAACGGAAATGTTGAAAGAGAATGGAGTGTCTTAACACTAGGTTCTCTGGTTCCCTCTGCCTACCGTGCTATATGCGGGATACAGCGTGTAGTTAAAAGAAAAGAAAGAATCATTCTTATGGAAGCGCAAAGTGAGAATCTCTTTACAGAGATATAAAAAAAAAGTTGCTACTAGCGATTTCCTTATAGTTAAATTTAAATTTTTACAAAATAGTCATGAAATTGAGTATAATGTATTCTTAAGCTTCACGTCTTTTCCGCATAGTCAGCTAGAACTTATTGTCAGGATACTTCGTTCTCTAGTTTTCACCTAAATTACGAGTATACATTACTTAACGTAGCGGAACCCAACGCCGCTCTTTGCTTAGACGAGAAAGAAATAAAAATTTACGTCCCAGATCGGACATAGAACCCCCAACCTTAGCTTTATATTCACCACTGCCACTGCGCCACTATGGTTTCAATAATAGTTAAAACCCACACGCTATTCCAATCTACAACTAGGCAAAACTTAATTTTCCACCTACATGCCACATTTATGTCTACCAAGACTTGTTTATTTAATTAGTATCCAATTCGTGAGCCAATCAACTTGGAGATGACGGCCGCAAGCCATTACTCCAGAACTGTTTCTGATAGTTTGGACGCTCGCTATATGTTGTGCATAACTCATTAATTTTAGTAATATTAGCTTTTTGAATGGCTATTTATTTCTAAAAGGAAGGTAAAAGCGTCTGGCTGGAAACGTGTAGTGAGTTTGAATCTCACTCGAGAAAATAAATTGATTTTATTTTTCGGGTCTCGTAAAACGAAAAGGGATTTTTTTTTAACTTCACGCTGTAACCCGCATATAGCAGGGTAGGCAGAGGGAACCAGAGAACCTAGTGTTAAGACACTGTAGTGTCTTAACACTAGGTTCTCTAGAAAATGTATTCTCTTTCAACAATTCTGTTCCCCACTTTCCGCCGAATTGAGGCATTGCGTGTTGAGTGGTGGAACTCAACACCGCGCCTTGCAAAAGGAGAATTCTGGCACTTAACTCGCGTTGTTTCAATTCCGGGCGGAAAGTGGCAAACGGAGTGTCTTGACACTTTTTCTTTGATTGGTGAGCGGGATAAAGTATGAAGATTCTTTTCATTTTCCATACAAAAGAGGAAACGTAGGTGAATTTCAATCATCTGTACTTCAATAATACCCGTGAGTATCACACTTTAAAATATGAAATACTAGTTATATGTATACTAGTTTAGAGCTTAAGACGTTGTAGTTCTAATACTCTTAGAAAGAACTATTTCTTTCAATTTTTTCTCATTCATTTTTTTTTTTATGGATAACGGATGACAAACGAGCTGAAGGACCACCTGATGGTAAGTGGTTACTTTCGCCCATGAACATCTACAACACCAGAGACGTTGTAGATGCGTTGCAACCTAGAGGATACAGATGGAAGGGGAGGACAATGTAGTAGTCCGCTATCGGAACCACCACATTTTGGGGAAAGGATGGGTGGGAAAAAGGAAAACCTAGCTTACATGCCATCGAACCGGAACACATCATTAAATATTTGGCGGTTCGACTTTGAGATGATAGTAATCGTGAGCCAGACGGAGGTCGAGCGTCCTACCACCTAACTACTGTGGGATACCCGCCTCTTACGGGACGCTACCCAGTGGCGGAGGGGAAACTTATTCTAACCCCGTCCCCTCACAGGGTTTTTTTCAGTACAACTTTCCTCATTCAGTCCTATCCTGGCAGCATGAAATATCTCTACAGCAGTTTTCATTCCTGTCCATTCCCCGATTTTCCTGAACCACCTCTATTTTCTGCGGTCGATTCTCCTTTAAAGGCAGAAATAAGAGAAGATTTCTCAAAATGCCCAGGAATACGAAAAACACAGGATGTAGGTATTTTCGTCTACAGAAACAAATTCGCGGGATACAGCTAGTAAAAATATAAACCTAAACTAAACTTTTCATACATGACGTGTCAGTTAATTGAATCGGCGTACAAAGGGCAATTTTAACATTGTTTCAAATATCACAATATTTTTATGTCATGGCAGTTTCACAATTTCATTGTTTCGAAACTCATACCGTGCAATCGAAACTATTTTAGTCTTTTGACGAATTTATTAAATTTTATAAGCATGACGTTATTTGATTTGGTGCTAAAATTGTGTTCTTTTTAATCGAATTGAAAAGAAAGTGGGGAACACAATTGTTGTAAGAGAACAGAGTGTCTTAACACTAGGTTCTCAGGTTCCCTCTGCCTACCCTGCTATATGCGGGATACAGCGTGAAGTTAAAAAAGAATAAAAACATTGACTTTTATGCCAACAACTATATTCCTAGTTAACGACGTAAAATGAATTACGACGAGTTGTTTCTACCACCTAAGGCCTAATTAAAGAACTGGCTTCATTGTTACGGGTGTATTTTGCTACTCATTTGTATTCTACTCTGAATTGCTTTTGTTCAACATCCACTATTTTAACCGATTTTAAAAATATGAGGTTCTCTATTCGACTTTCCTCTTATTATGTGTCATTTTTATGATTCTTCTTACTCGACTGTCAGAGGAGGGTTATATTTTTCGCGCGTATCATGTATGTTTGTAATATTTTTTATTACCTCATATCTTCCCTGGACCGATTTATATAATTAAGGTGACGTTAGATAAGTATTGATATTTCAAGTGTTTTTAGATATATGACGTCACTCTTAATACAATATGGCGCCTTCTAAAGGCAATTACGTCATGACTAAAAACAAAAAAATCGTTGATGGGTACCGTTTAGGGTACTAAATGAAAGGAGATAATTAATACATTTCAAATATATAACACATAACTAGCTTTTATAGCTTACTTTATTCGTATGTGCTTCCTAAATTTGAAGAATTGGTTCAGTCGGGTTTTTTGTTCTTTATAATTATGTGTGTTATTTTTATATGATAGCTAATACTTCTAATGTGGTGCCATTTAAGCTTAGTTAAGATCTGACAAGTAGTTTATGAGTTATTCGTAATAATTGTTATATTTGATGTATTTTATTTGAAGTCAGTGTAACATATTTCAGTGTAATATATTTCCAAATACAAAGATATACACAACTCTAGTAGTCCTATTAATAAAATATATACTTATAATGAATATACAATGTACTTAAATGTTTAATCAAAAATTAGTAACAATATATTGTGGTGTACGTAATGTTCCGTTTACGCAGTGCACCAGATAAATTATTCATTTTTCATCATAAATTCTATCATATTTGGCTTTTAGTACGATATTTCATTATGATTTATATGGCTATAGTGACCTAGTAACATTGTTCTTGGTCTAAACCTAAAAGTTATTCACATACTTAGTATAGGAAAAACATTTTTTTTTTTTTTAGCTTCACGCTGTATCCCGCATATAGCAGGGTAGGCAGAGTGAACCTGAGAAGTGTTAAGGCACTCCGTTCCCCACTTCTCACCGAATTGAGGCATTGCGTACTGAGTGGCGAAACTCAACACCGTGTTTTGCCTTGTTGCCAAACCCAGGAAATGAAAGGAAAGTCGCACGCTTGTGCCTCTGCGCCTGCAAACGCGACAGGTTGTGGGTTCGATTCCCACTCCAGGAAATGGAATTTTTCATTTCCTGGGTTTGGTAACAAGGCAAAGCGCCGCGTTGAGTTCCGCCACTCAACACGCAATGCCTCAATTCGGCGGAAAGTGGCTGCTATATGCGTGATACAACGTGAAGCTATGTATGAATGTATGTAAGCTAGTGCTTTTCATATTGTCTCATTTTAATTTAGTAATTTTAATATCTGACAAGTTGTATTTGAATTTTTCGTAATAATTTTATTTAAAGCCGGTTTCCTTATTTTGTATTTTCCTTTCTACTTGACATTGGCAAAGTGATGTTCAATTGGAAGGACATAACGGAATCTCTGCCATTTAGTGAAATTTATGCCAAGACATTGAATAGATATTTGCGATCATTTACGCTATAGTTCATATTAGTTTCGGGCTTATGTCAAAACCTTAAACTACTTGTACTATAACCGTAATCGTAACTTTAGCTCCGAATGGCCTAACAATTTAAACTTGTAGCCCTTATTGTCTAATCAATTTGAGAATTAATTACTTTAACATGACATCTAATAACGCCTGTCGTGGCGCAGAGGCACATGCGTGCGACTGTAAACGCGACAGGTTGTGGGTTCGATTCCCACTCCAGGAAATGTAAAATTTAGTATTTTCATTTCTTTTTTTTTGTTTGGTAACAAGGCAAAGCGCGGCGTTGAGTTCCGCCACTCAACACGCAATGCCTCAATTCGGCGGAAAGTGGGAAACAGAATTGTTGAAAGAGAATGGAGTGTCTTAACACTAGGTTCTCAGGTTCCCTCTTTGTTCCTTTGTTCCTTGTTCCTCTTTTCCCGCATATAGCAGGGTAGGCCCCTGCTATATGCGGGTTACAGCTTGAAGTTGAAAAAAATATATATATTTTATGCTAGATATTTTGTTTAATTTTAACCCACTTCTAAAAAAGGAGAACGTTCTCAATTTGACTGATTTTTTTAATATGTTTAATCGCATAACTTTTTAATGGGTGTACCAATTTTGATGGATTATTTTTCTATGATAGCTAGTGTTTCTGATGTAGTTTAATTCGAAAAGAACTTAATAAATAATATTAATTCCCAGAAATATTATTTGATTAGTGGAAATTTAAAAAATATCTCGACAGATATGTGCAATATTACTTTGTAACAAGGGTATAGAAGCGTAAGAATTTCAATAAGGACGCATGGCTCAATTGCTAGAGCGCTTGGAGGGTATCCAATAGGTACGAATTCGATTCCTGCTACGTTCATTTTTTATATTTATCTTAATATTTTTTATGTCTAATCACTCTTAGAAATAAAATGAATATATATTTTTTCGAATTTAGATTTAAAAAAAAAACTATTTTTGTATTTTAGTAATATTTGATTATATTTAATTTACACCTATTTTAAGTCACAGGCTGGCAGTTTTTTATTTGTAAGAAAAAGAGAATATTTTTTTTGGCAATCCATGCACTCACCGTGGTGAGCGGTACAGATCTAGGAGTTTAAAGAGTGCCTGGGACTCTCCTCTTTCTACCTAACGAAATTTAAAAAGGTCCTACATACCACTTTCTTGAAGAAATCAAAAGTATTTTCTTACAAACATACATACATAGCTTCACGCTGTATCACTCATATAGCAGGGTAGGCAGACGGAACCTAGTGTTAAGAAACTCCGTTCCCCACTTTCCGCCGAATTTCCACCGAATGAACGACGCGCTTTGCCTTTGGAAATGAAAAAATCCATTTCCTGTAGGTAGTGGGAATCGAACCCACAACCTGTCGCGTTTACAATAGCACGCTTGTGCCTCTGCGCCACGACAGGCGTTTCTTACAAACAATATTCATAAAATCACCATACGCTCAAATTGAATAAGAATCCCGACAGGCCCATTCCCCGGACGGGATTTGCAACCTTGCAATTCAAATCCCCGGGATTCATTTACGAAGGTCTGGGATTAACCTGCTATAATAACGGATAAGATTGTGCCCAAATGTAATTTACGAGTTAACACACAACAATTTCTTTTGACATTTCGTCTAATTGAGTCACTTGGACGGTTTCCAAGAAGCGCGGGTTCGAGTCCCGCTGCGTTCAATTTTTTTTACGTTTTCTGAATATGTTTATCGTTTCCTAAGTGTGTAAAGCCTGTCGTGGCGCAGAGGCACAAGTGCGACTGTAAACGCGACAGGCTGTGGGTTCGATTCCCACTTCAGGAAATGGAATTTTTCATTTCCTGTGTTTTGTAACAAGGCAAAGCGCGACGCTGAGTTCCGCCATCAACACACAATGCCACATTTCAGTGGAAAGTGAAGAACGGAGTGTCTTAACACTAGGTTCCCTCTGCCTACCCCGCTATATGCGGGATACAACATTTCCGTTCCCCACTTTCTGCCAAATTGAGTCATTGCGTATTGAGTGGTGGAACTCAACGCCGCGCTTTGCCTTATTACAAAACCCAGGAAATGAAAATACTAATATTTCCTGGAGTGGGAATCGAACCCGCAACCTGTGGCGTTTACAGTCGCACGCTTGTGCCTCTGCGCCACGACAGGTGTTAAAATCTAATCATCAATAATTTAAATTGTTTAAAAAAGTTCTTTTAGTTTTGGAAAAATTAAAGATTTGTTGAGTTTTTTATTAAATTTTGATATATAGAATACAAATGTAAGTCGAAGAGGAAATGTAATCGGCAAATGCGCCAAATGATTCGTACCACGGCGAAGTAATTGTATTTAACTATATTTGTCCCCCCTTATAGTAATACAAAGCGAGCTAGCCAGTAAGATTGCCAAAGAAGCCGCAAGATTAGGCAGGAACCAAAAAACCGAATCTTTTAAAACTAATTTTTGCCAGCTTTCTTTGCTATAAAAATACAATGGTACAATAACTTTAAGCACGATAGCTGTGAGTTCGATTTCGACTTAAGGAACAAAGCGTGGGGTTGAGTTCCACCACTCAAACAAAAAAATCGTCAAGAGAAGTTTGTCTTGACATTAGATTCTCTTTGCTTACCCTACTTCTTCTTCTTCTTCTTCTTGCCCTTATCCCATTATTTGGGGTCGGGTCTCCTTACTTTTCTGCACCAAGACGTGCGATCTTGGGTTGTCGGTTCAGTCAATTGGGCTTGATCAACCGTTTCATCATATTCGCATTCGCGCCGCATGAGGCGTACGCCCTAGGATTTTTACCCGGTTTCATAGTCATGTGCTTTCATGTAAGGAGAAAATGTTTTGGCTCTTAATTTTACGGCCGGTTGCCACCTGACGCCAATGCAGTAACTCTTTTAAAGAGGCTGCAGCATTTACTACGGGAAATAAATTAAGTTTGGAACCAATTAATCCTTTTTTTAAAATATCTATTCATATTCTTCCAATGACAGAAAGATCACCACTTCTGCAATTTTTTCATGATTCTTATTATCGTAAAACGTAAATCTACCAAAAATCAAAAATGTAAAGAAACGCAAAATTTATATTACATTAAGAAATATTATTATTTGGTTTTAACTAAAGATATTGTCCGACATTCAAATTGAATTTCTGTTATCAAAGCAAACACTTTCATCCGAACTCATTTAAATAAGACCTAATAAAAATAACAATTTCAACCGTCTACAGTCGTCAGGAGCTCTACAGACGAGGCAATAAGTTGGAATTTATTTATATTTCTAGTGTAATTTTATTTAAAATACTAACTGTATCTCGCGGCTTCACTTGCGTGGCTTATGTAAACTAATATACCGTTTTTGCAGTTTTCAGGAAGTCCTCTAGTACTGTCTTAAACTACCCAACGACCCTACGTACCAAATTTCAACTTCAAGAAATTCTTAATTCGGCTGAAAGTGGGGAACAGAATTGTTGTAAGAGAATGGAGTGTCTTAACACTAGGTTCTCAGGTTCCCTCTGCCTACCCTGCTATATGCAGGATGCAGCGTGAAGTTAAATTAACTTAATTTTTGTTTTCACGCACACGCTTCACGCTGTATCCCGCATATAGCAGGGTAGGCAGAGGGAACCTAGTGTTAAGACACTCCGTTCCCCACTTTTTACTTATACGTTTTCTAAAAATATTTTTGAATACTAAGTGTGTGTAGCAGTTTAAAAATATCAAAAATAACACAGCAATAAAATACTAAAGTTGAGTATAAGCCATGATTACATTCTATTCACTAACATTTGAATTTGAATGAGGTTTCAATTTATTAACATATTGTGAATTATGTAGATTTATATTCATATGATTAATTAGAAGCTTTATATGTTTAAAATGTTTTATATTTTATTAAAATTCTATGTATGAAAGGATTTTATCAACCATTATAGAATACATGAAGCCTTGTTATTACCTATAGTTAAAGATCATCGTGGCGCAATGGAACAGCGTCAGAATGTAAACGCAATGACTTTGATTCTACTCTGAGGAACGATCATTATATTTAAATACATAAATACATATCTTCACGCTGTATCCCGCATATAGCAGGGTAGGCAGAGGGAACCTAGTGTTACGACACTTCGTTCCCCACTTTCCGCCGAATTGAGGCATTGCGTGCTGACTGGCGGGACTCAACAGCGCGCTTTGCCTTGTTACCAAACCGAGGAAATGAAAAATTCCATTTCCTGAAGTGAGAATCGAACCCACAACTTGTCACATTTACAGTCGCACGCTTGTGCCTCTCTTTTTTCGCATAGCAGAGTCCGTAACAGCTTAGATACTCTGTCCTCCAGTTGCCGCAATTACTCCGTTCTCTTTTCGTTTCCGCTCGAAATCGTGACTTTTCTTGTAAAGATCAACATCGTACTTTATGACTTTTACTAGAGTAAAGGAATGATAATAATTTAAACATAGTTATTGCCCCGAGTGGGAATCGAACTTCAGTCCTACTATGCCACGGTGTAAATTTTACCTATAAAAATAATAAATACACGTTCTTTTCTGTAAATTATTTAATAACTAATTAATATTATAATAAATACAGCACAATTAAGCGTTTTAATAATTTCATTTCGTTTTATTATTAATGAATTTCACACAGAATTAGCGAACAATTTTATAAAGAGCTTAAGCACTGAATGAAAATTAAAATGAATTACATAATTTTAATTATAATATAACCATTGTGTACAGTGGGACAGTGTATGACTGTAAACAATTAGTTGTCAGTTCGATTACCGCTTGGGGACATGAATATATTTAATTTATTTATATTTTCCCGCCCTGGAAAGAGTAATAGCGGCGTTAAGTTCCGCCACGCAACATAGTGTCACAAATGTAGGCGGAAAATAGAGAACGGAACTTCTTAACACTAGGTTCTATCTGCGTATCCTGTTATGCATGAAATAGAGCGAAATTAAAAAAAAAATTTGCTTGACGCTGTATCTCTCATATAGCAGGGTAGATGGAGGGAATCTGAGAACCTAGGGTTAAGACAGTTTGTTCTCTTAAAATTTCCGTTCTCCACTTCCATTGCCATTCGTGCTGAATGGTGAAACTCAACGCCACGCTATGCCTTGTTACCAGTGCGAGGAAATGAAAATACTAAATATTGTTTTTTTAATTTTCCGGAGTGGGAATTGAATTTAGAACCTGTCACATTTACAGTCGCACGCTTGTGCCTCTGCGCTACGACAGACTACAAAAAAATATTATGAAATATATGAAAATTGGTATGGCGCTGCTGAAAACGTATTTAATAAGCGCGTGGGAGCTTTAAGGGTTCATTCGGGGATAAGCTTTTGCGTTAATCTTACTCATAAAACGAACAAAATGGTGTTTGTATCACTTTTAATGTTTACTCTTTTATTTTAACGTGTTTCCTGATTTGAGGATTATGAGCCGAAGTCAATTTTCGGCACAATAAGTTCAGTGATATACACGTATACATATATATATATATATATATATATATATATATATATATATATAT
>JAKGSA010000135.1:29008-45060 GCA_033558755.1 Philaethria dido
TATATATTGTCTATAAATATAAATGTTGTCATTATAAGTATATAAGTATTTTATTTATTTATTTTCTGATTGGTTTTCTTTCTTTTCTATTTTTTTTCACGATTTTCACTAATTCATATCCAAGAAGACTATGATCCTCTCCTCAAAGGTTGTCTGTTAGAGATTGCTACTAGCAATAAGACCGCCTTTGCACACTCTGAACTTATATATTACATATATATTGCATATATATTGTTCCTATTATATCTTTATGTGCAATAAAGAATTTCTATATATCTATCTACCGTGTACCATCACTCCAACAGCACCATGATAGCATAAAATTTTAATATATTTCGTTCATAAATCTAAGCTTAAATCACATTTATAATTTACAAGCGTTTTAGCAACACTTGTGACATTGTGAGCCCACTCAATTATCTGCGGCTGTTTCTTTGGTGAGTGTCCTAATTACAGTGGGGGATAAAATCCGCTAACCTGAGGCGAATGGTGTGCATAATTTAACTGTTAGGTTAAATTTTATGGTTAAAAATGACTGAGATTTCGAGGTAAGGTCGTTTTGTTTAGTTAAACGAACGAAAGTTCTTTTTTAAAGCGAAATATGGAAGCAAATAATTTCTTTATATATACATACATACACAGCTTTACGCTCTTTCCCGCATGTAGCAGGGTAGGCAGAGGAACCTAGTGTTAAGAGACTCCATTCCCCACTTTCCGCCGAATTGAGGTATTGCGTGCTGAGTTGCGGAACTCAACGCCGCGTTTTGCCTTGTTACCAAACCCAGGAAATGAAAATTCTAAACTTTTACATTAAGTGGAGTGGCAATCGAACCCACATTCTATCGCGTTTACAGTCGCACGCTTGTGCCTCTGCGCCACGACAGGCGTCAATGAGATATTATTTTTGTTTTTAAAACACACCTATATCAATTTACGTTAAAAGATAAATGAGTGAAGTGAAATTAAGATATTCAAAAATAAGATGAAAATTTAGTATTTTCATTTCTTGGGTTTGGTAACAAGGCAAAGTGCGACGTTGAGTTCCGCCACTCAACCCGCAATGCCTCAATTTGGCGGAAAGTAGGGAACGGAATTGTTGAAAGAGAATGGAGTGTCTTAACACTAGGTTCTCTGGTTCCCTGTGCCTACCCTGCTATATGCGGGATACAGCGTGAAGTTAAAAAAAAAAAAAAGATATTCAAATTTATATGTAAAATCCACTTAAATAATTAATTAATGAAGAGCAGCAAATGTTTTGTAAAATTCGTTCATTTTAAATTTAGTAGAGTCATTGAGGACCCGAGGGAGCTTTCTATGAAATTGTTCTCATTTCTACTGGGATAAGCTGAGTCCAACAGTTCGAAGTAAAATGATTACAAATAACTCTTTCGAAGTAAAATGATTACAAGTAACCACTCGTCACATATTAATTAACTTTAAATGGATCCACAACACTAACCATCACATAAAATAAAATCATCAAAAATAGGTAACGTCTTTTTTGGCGCTTAGGCACAAGCGTGTGACTGTAAACGCGACAGGTTGTGGGTTTGATTCCTTCTCCAGATAATGAAATTTATCACTTCCTGGGTTTGGTAACAAGGCAACGCGCAGCGTCGAGTTCCGCCACTCTGCACACATTACCTCAACTCGGCGGAAACTGGGGAACGGAGTGTCTTAACATAAGGTTCTCAAATTCCCTCTGCCTACCCTGCTATATACGGGATACAGCATGAAACTATGTATGTATGTATGTATCAAAAAAAGTTCATCCACTATAAAGTTATGCAGCAACTCCCATAAAAAGAATACAGTTTGAAAATGAATTGAAAACCTCCTCCTTTATGTATGTAAGTCGGTAATTATATTAAATAAATACCTGTTATAACTAAGAAATTATTTGTATCTAACATAAAATTGCCATCAAATATTAGAGAGCACTCGATATAATTACAAAGAGCCGTGCCTTTCGATAGAGAAAGTACACTTGAATGCTCCACTTTTGTTGTAACTCGACTAAATTAAAACCCAACTCACCAATCTATAAAATCATTATAAACTGTAACATTTTATTTTGGTCGTGTTACTTTTATAAAAATGTAAGCGACATTTTGAAAGACAATTTCAGTAGCTCCGATAGCCGTGATCGTCTAGTGGTTAGGACCCTACGTTGTGGCCGTAGTAACCCAGGTTCGAATCCTGGTCACGGCAGCGCAAGCTGTTACGGCGGAGTTTTTTTTTTTTTCATTTTTTTAAACTTATCACTTTATTGCGCATAACAGGGTATACGCAGAGAACCTAGTGTTAAGACACTTCGTTTTCCCCTTTTAGCGATTATGATTTCGAAACGTGGCGGAACTCATCGCCGATCTTTGTCCTACCAGAGTGGAGAAATGACTATAATTTTTGTTAAAAATATAATTTTTGTTGTAACGGTTTAGCATTTTCATTTCCTGGGTTTGTTAACAAGGCAAAGCGCGCCGTTGAGTTCCGCCACTCAGCACGCAATGCTTCAATTCTGCGGAAAATGGGGAACGGAGTATCTTAACACTAGGTTCTCAGGTTCCCTCTGCCTACCCTGCTTTATATGGGATACAGCGTGAAGCTATGTGTGTATGTACCGTAAGACGCTGTCCTACTCCTTTACAATGGCCCCAACACTCAATGTTCCGAATTGGAGAGTAAAATAGAGAACGAAGTGTCCTAACTAAGTAACTAATTCTTTCAACCGGTTTCGGTCATGGTGACTGCATCAAATATATTTATTTTCCTATTTCCTGCGTTCATGCGCCCGAAGATCACTTAAGTAGGCAATCTTTACTCATAAGTCATGTGAGCACTCCGTTCACAAAATTATACTCAATGGCACACGACTAGCGGGTTTTCAGTTCATCACGCTTGAAGTTGAAGTTTGGTTTACGCTTTCCTTAAAATCGGTAACTTTTTTAAGAACAAGCCTGTGCCATTTGTTTCGTTGAGCTGCCAGACCCGTCCATTGGGACGGCTTGATATTACATCCTTTAAGTGTCCTAACATTAAGCTGTGACGAAACGGGGTTAGAATACAATTTCCTTCCGTCGCTGGGCAGCGTCCCGTAAGAGGCGGATGTCCCAGTAGTTTGGTGGTAGGAGGTTCGTCCTCCGTCTGGCTCGCGACCACTATCATGTCAAAGACGAACCGCCAAATATCTTATGATGTGTTCCGGTTCGATGGCATGTAAGCCAGGTTTTCCCCTTTCCCACCCATCCTTTTCCCAAAATGTAGAAGGACCACCTGATGGTAACTACTTACCATCAGGTGGTCCTTCTGCTCGTTTGCCAAATGAGAAACGTTTAAAAAAAAAGCTACTAAAGTAACCCTGCTATGCAGGAAAACTGGATAAAACTGCTTTTCATAATGGCATTTTAAAATATTTCATACACGTCGTCTAAAGCAACGTAATATGTTTAACGACTCAATCTTGTTTTCTCACGTATAAAATTTAAAAGCTTTCACAAAGTAGCAAACTTAACTGCAACTAGTTTGTTTTTAAAATTACACAATAATTTAGACTCTATGTCTTGACATTAAGAACTATTTTAATGTTAAACATTTCGTAAGAAAAGACATTACGCGGAGTCTAGACGAGGTTATTGAGTTCAACAGTTTTCAGTTAATTTACTATTAATTTTCAAACACATACAAACTATTGCTATAATTTGTAATTCCTTATACTAGTGTCCCCGTTGACGCGTTAACAACGCGTTACCTACAACGTATATGTCACTTTATGTAAACGTGAATGTCAAACCATGGTAGTATGTGTAGCATATATTTTATTAATTTAATATATTTTTAAGCATTTTTTTAAAAAAGATATTATCATTGTGCATTCCTTCACTATATAAACTATAAGTGTGCCAAGTTTCATGCTCCTCAGTCCGTGTATTTTTCGGAAAAAGGGATCCAAAGTTTTTGCTTTACGTATTGATATACGAGTATATACGACGTACGAATATATATTTTTTTAGCTTCACGTTGTATCCCGCGTGCATCTATATAGCAGGCAGAGGAAACCTGAAAACCTAGTGTTAAGACACTCCGTTCTCTTTCCGTTCCCCAGTTTTAGCGTGCTGAGTGGCGCAACTCGCGCGCTTTGCCTTGTTACCAGACCCAGGAAATGAAGATAGTTTTTCATTTCCGGGAGTGGGAATCGAACCCACACCCTGTCGCATTTACAGTCGCACGCTTATGCCTCTGCGCCACGACAGGCGTCAATTTGTATGCAATAATAAAAAATAAATAAAAAGAAATAATTTTTAATAATGGCAACCTATCTAATTTATTTTCTTTTCCGTCCCAAAATCATCAAGAAAGTTTCAACATTAAATTATATTCAAAAATATTAAATTGCTTGATTTTCCCTTACAAATATCCGGCGTTAACTAATTTAAATGTGCCCACCCTAAGGCGTTACTGCGGTAAGCAAAATTTACTCTTTAATAAATGATTGCCACAAATTATAAGGATTCTTATAATTTATGAAAATATATATTATGGTCATTTGACCCTTTTAGGGTTGAAGGGTTGAATGAAACGTAAACGTAATAAAATATGTTTTAGGCTAGAGTTTATCTTTTTAGTGTTACATGAATTTAAGTTTCTTGGTTTTTTGTAATGATAAGATATTAAGTAATATTAGTTTTCACGGATGTCTTATGTATAACTAGCTAAATAATTATTTTAATTTATACATACATACATAGCTTCACGCTGTATCCCGCATATAGCAGGGTAGGCAGGGGGAACCTAGTGTTAAGACACTGTTCCCCACATTCCATCGAATCGAGTCATTGCGTGCTGAGTAGCGGAACTCAACGCCGCGAACCCACAACCTGTCGCGTTTACAATCGCACGCTTGTGCCTCTGCTCCACGACAGGCGTTAACTGGTTCCTCAACCCAACCATATTTAAATATGAAGCTTGTTTTAAAAAAAAATTTTTTTTATTATAAATTTAATGTGTCCATTGTTTCAGTAGTCAGTGATGCAGCGTGATGTACAATAATAGTACTGAAGAGATCGCCGGCTCCGAGTCTCACGTGCAGGCGCATGTAGCTATACTTCTCACGCTCTATGTCCTCGTCTCTATTATTGGTATTATTGGTAAGATTTTAATGATATTTATCATATATCTTGAACTTAAGATTGACTTTTTAAGTTGTATTTGTTTAAAATATATATTAATTAATGAAATAATTATGTTTAAATAGCTGCTCGCGCTCCGGTTACAAGGCAAAGCGCGGCGTAGAGCTCCGCCACAATTCCTCAATTCGGCGGAAAGTGGGAAACGGAAATATTAAAAGAGAATGGAGTGTCTTAACACTAGGTTCTAAGTTATGTAAAGATGTTTAGTAATTTCACTATGGAATTTTGACGATGACCTTTTTTTTTTAGCTTTAAGATGTCAGAGCTTGTTTTTTGCAATTTTATGACCTTTTTAATCAATTACAATTTTAAGTCCACATTTTCCTGCCGTCCTTTTTTTTAGGTCTCGTAATTTCACTTTGAAAAGTCCGGCGAGCCGGTGGGATCCGAGTTGTTTAGACGGCCCGTCACTGCTAGATAGCTAATTATTACTTCCTACCTTCTACTAACCATATCTAATTATTATTTCAAAGTGAATACCTCCCAGTCATACATTATGCACTTCCACAAAAGCAAGTGGCATACTGAAGGCGCCACAAACAGTTGCAATAACATTGAGGTTTATTAGGTGTTTTAGTGTTACGGCGTCATTTCGCGGCTCATATAGTGTTTCTAGTTCTTGCATAGTAATAATTTTGTGATATATGGATAAATAAAATTTTGAAATTATACATAGATACATGTATATGTATGTATGTGATACAGCGAGAAGCTATGTATATAGCCCGCATTTAGCAGAGTAGGGAAAGGAAACCTAGTGTTAAGACACTCCGTTCCCCACTTTCCGCCGAGTTGAGGCATTGCGTGCTGAGTGGTGGAACTCAACGCCGCGCTTTGCTTTGTTACCAAACCTAGAAAAAACTGTAAAAAAAAATAATAGCAATTTCGAAGAAAATGCTCTAAAACGTATGTTTTTACAAATAACTCAGAAACTATTTATCAGATCCTAATAGTTATTACATAAAAAAAATAATCATTAAAATTGGTTTACCCAATGAAAAAATATACAGGTCCCACACATAAGAATCATAGCCACTATCATAGAACTTCCTTCTTTTTTGAAAGCCAGTTAAAAAAGGAATTTAGTTCTCGTGTACCTACATATCATTGTATAGCTCAATTCCTATATCGAACGACGTGAAACTCTTTACCGAAGTGAATTGCGCGTTGAAGCTTGTATAGCAAAATCCTATTCTTTGTCAGGTGCAGGCAATATACCATTGAGAATCTACTACATATACGTATAAGGCGTGAATAAGTTTATAAATCGAAAATGCATGTTTTCAAGGCGGGTGTTATTAAAAAAGTATTCAAAGTTTTATTTGTAAATTCTGTGTTATTTCGATACTTTTTTAGGCTTACGTAGCGCAATGGGACAGCGCCTGACTGTAAACACGATCAGTCCTGGGTTCGATTCTCATGCGCGGAATGATTATACGTATAACATATTACTTAATTTATTTGCTCTAGTAAATAAGACACACACGTTTCAATTTTGGATAAAAAGTTGAAAACGGAGTGTCATACTTAAACACTAAGTTTTTTTTCTTTTCTTTTTTTTTTAACTTTAAGCTGTATCCCGCATATAGCGGGGTAGGCAGAGGGAACCAGAGAATCTAGTGTTAAGACACTCCATTCTCTTTCAACAATTTAGTTCCCCACTTTCCGCCAAATTGGGGCATTGCGTGTTTAGTGGCGGAACTCAATGCCGCGCTTTGCCTTGTTACCTAAGAACCTAAGAAATGAAAATACTAAATTTTACATTTCCTGGAGTGGGAATCGAACCCACAACCTGTCGCGTTTTCAGTCGCACGCTTCTGCCTCTGCGCCACGACAGGCGTTCTCTAAATTCTCTGTTATAAAAACAAAATAAAACTAAAACAAAATTTCCTTTAACAGGTAATGTAAGCTTAATGGCAGCTTTGGCATCAAGCGGCGCGGCTCGCCTACGTACGCCGCAGTTGCTCAGCGCGTGTGCTGCAGATCTCCTTGTATGTGCGGCGAGTGCTCCTCTAGCCGCCACCAGAGCGGCTAGAATACATCACTTACCTTGTCATGTTACTTATTATATTGAGGTAAGAATGTTGATGGAATAAACAGAGAGAGAGTGTTAAGCTAAGAGAGTCAAAGTCTTTTGACTTAGTTAAGAATGTCAACACGCAATGCCTCAATTTTGCGGAAAATGGGGAATGGAAATGTTGAAAGAGAATGGAGTGTCCTAACACTAGGTTCTCTGGTTCCCTCTGACTACCCCGCTATATGCGGGATACAGCGTGAAGTTTAAAAAAAAAAAAGAATGTTGAGACACTCCGTTATTCGCTTTTCTATCGCTTTGTAAGTATCTTAATAAACTTATGTGTATATAAATAAATATTTATTTATGTAACCTAATATGCGAAGTAGGAAAGCGATTGGTTATGGATTCGATTCCCTCTCGGGACAAGGCAAGGTGTGGCATTGGGCTCCGCCACTTAACACACAACGTCTTGGATTCGGGCGGAAAGCGGTGAATGGAGTGTTGACACGAGGTACACTCTAACTATCCTGCTACCTGCGTGAAGCTACAAACAAAAAGATATGAGTTTCATCACATAATTGTTAGTTTTATGATTTAAAATAACATTTTTACATTTATAGATATAATATTTTTATTATTATTGATATTTTGCGATATACGGTGATTTTTCAGTAATTCAGTAATTATACGGTCTACATCCGGTAACAGCCAGATTGATCGTGTATTAAGCCCGAAATGTCAGGTTACCATTAATACTATTTAATTGAAATAGTTTCATTTAAAATGTGTTAAAGAAAACAAACTTCAAATAGAAGCATTAAAAAGTAAAATTATTATGAATAACCCAAAAACTAGTTACTTGGTATAAAAATCTGCGGTAACATACAGTCAGTAGCCCTACTTGCGCGAAAACTTAGCGCGAAAACTTGCGAAAGAAATTGTATGGGAATTGAAAAGCGCCCCTACCGTACGTAAGAGGAACTAAAGTTTTCCCATACAAAATGCTTTCGATAACGATACGAATACTTTTTCGCAAGTTTTCGTTTTTGCCATACAGTACTTCCAATTGAGGACCTTCTTGTTTCAAGTTAGGTTAAAAATCGCAAAAGTCAACAAATTTATTCTATTTTTCAGTCATTCCCAGTGGCAGCAAGTACGCTTTCTTTAGTGGCGATAGCAGCTGATAGATGTGGGGCAGTACGCCGCGGTCGAAGCTCACTTTGCTCTAGGCCCTTCCTAGCTGTTGGACTTGTATGGATAACTGCCCTAATTCTAGGTAAATAAATACAAAATTATGTACCAAGCGGACATTATTTACACAAAATTCAGCTACAGGGTTTTTAAAAATAAGGATCATAAAGTGGCAATGGCAATTTGCTAATTAATATTATCTAAATATTCAACATTTGACCAGTGACAAATTCAAAATAAAATCTTTAGCTTAATAATTATATTTACTTATTAGGTAAAGCAAGAAGCAGTTTCATCGGACTAGATGTAACATTCTGTGAGGACAAGATAACTTTGGAGGAAACCTTATTTATTGCCTAACGCCTGTCGTGGCGCAGAGGCACAAGCGTGCAACTGTAAACGCGACAGGTTATGGGGTCCATTCCCACTTCAGGAAATGATAGTATTTTCATTTACTGGGTTTTGTAATAAGGCAAAGCACGGCGTTGAGTTCCTCCACTCAACACGCAATACCTCAATTCGGCGGAAAATGGGGAACGGAATTGTTGTAAGAGAACGGAGTGTCTTAACACTAGGTTCTCAGGTTCCCTCTGCCTGTCCTGCTATATGCGGGATAGTTAAGTTAAATTAAACAAATAAAAGTTTAAGTTAAGTTAAAAAATAAAAATACCTTATGTATTTAGTTGATTATTAAAATAATAGCTATAATATTTAAAGAGTAGTATACGAGGTAACTTATCTACTACCTTTACGCCCTAATACTGGACAAATAGCCTAAAGAGAAGATTATAACTTTACTATTATTGTACTACCTCCTAATGTCAATATATTTTTCTTTAATTTTTATTTAATAACCTTCTGATAACGTATTACTAGTTGGAATACTCATTATAAAACAATACCCCTGTAAAGTTCAAGAAGTTTTGTTTGGTGTTAGGAGGTTCGTTCTCCGTCTGGCTCGTGACCACTATCATGTCAAAGACGAACCGCCAAATATCTGCTAATATACTAACAATACTAAAAAAATTTGCCATTGCGCCATTTATTGCAGTTCTTCCAGATCTTCAATTGTCATAATTCAGTTAAAGAAAATAAATAAAAACTACATTACACATAATACGAGTATACGACTTATAAACACATTCAATTAGTAACCAATATTAAGTTTAACAGCAAAAACAATCATTCTAAACTATATAACATTATTCCAGGTGCAGTAACAGTAATAGCAACTTGCTTATCCTGTCCGCCACTCGCCGCTGCCCACGCGATAGTCACTTACTGTGTACCTGTAGCAGCTGTAACCAGATGCCATTGGACAGTGAGAGTTAAACTTACCGCATTATCGCTAACTGCTCGAGCAGCACATGGAGAATTGCCTCTACCAGTTCCTCTGATGCGTAGACCAACCCATGTGATCATAGTGGCTGGGGTCGGACCAAGAGAACGGCGTGATGCGGTCGACGTTGGTGATATAAGGGCAAAGAAGCTACAACCAAGCCTTCTCGGCCCACAGCCTCCGACATCCACGTTGAGATCAAGACGTCGTCTCGGAAACGTGCTGATAGGCATTGCCATAATTTTTGCCATTTGCTGGTGTCCTCACGCTGGGATTGTAATTTGCAGTACATTTGGGATACACGTTCCATTACTTATATCACAATATGCCCTGCTTCTCGGACATGCACATTCAGCTTTGAACGCTGCAGCGTATTGGTTACTAAATAGGCACGCGCTTACTGCTGCGTGTGCTGCCTGGAGGATCCCTCAGCTACGAGTTCGGGAGGAAAGACCGTCTTCTACGAATGAGGCAGCGCTGGGAGCATTCCACCCGCGTCTCGCACGCCCCGCCCCATCCCCACGCCCTCCCCCCTCTAGCTTTCTGTATTGATGTCCATCTATCTTCTAAGCTCTCTCGATCTGTGATTCTTGTCTCTCAGTGCCTCGTATAGTCTACAAGTGCGTCTCGTTTCGTCGTTATAAACGTTGTTTGAGATTTTATTGAATATCCGTCAAGCAATAAAATATATAAATCTGATTTGTGTTTTATTATGTTTTTTAATATAAATTACCTGTCGTAGTTAAACAACTTTATTAAGTTAAGCTCAGAAATACCATTTTGGCACTAATACCGGCAGTCCTAGAGTGTAGGATGAAATTCCATTACAGCACCACACTTTTTTCCACATAGTCAATGCTCAGGGCAACCAGAGAAAATTTGAACATGTCAAGACACTCTGTATTCTGTCCGAAATTAAGACATTCTATGCTGAATAGTGGAACTCAACGTCATATTTCTTTGAAATTAAAATACTTTAAATTTAATAATTTCCCGAATCATCACCGAGATCAAGTCCACAACCCTTGATCTTTACAGTCAAATTCGGCCCCATTTTGATATTATCCAATTGGAGATTCCCCTATGGAGCAAAAACAAATATTATTAAGACGTAACTAGAGAAGAAGGGTAATTTATCAATAAAATGAATTATACTAATATATAAAGATAAAAAAATACCTCACAATTTCCTCACATATTTCGTGACAAGTATATAAATGGCTTTAAGTTTCTCAAGCAAGTGACATAATAATAAATTAAGGCGGTAAGGGATCGAAATGGTGTTGAAGAGAGGGATAAAAGGGTGTAAGATGCATGACGTAAGATATATTTATAATGTAGGTGTCGTGCATAAGGAAGAAGGATTAACACCGAATTTATTTTAGTTGCTAACAAAAATTACATATATGGTATAATATAATTTTACAGTGGTAAGTTAGTTTTAATAATACCTAATTGAGATTTTATTGGAAAAAGAAAAGAGACTTAAATAAAATGTATTAAAACGTTTGATTATTACGAATAACTCATAAACTACTTGTCGAAAACTAATACCATCCACACCACCTGGATGCGTGGCACTCCAGTACTGTGCGGTTTCGAAGGAATTTCCTTCCACGTGCCACTGAACTGTGAAATGGCCTACCTGCGGCAGTTTTTCCAGGTCGATACGAAATGGGTACCTTCAAAAAGCGCGCCTACTCCCACCTCAAAGGCCGGCAACGCACCTGTAGCTCCTCTGGTGTTACACGGGGCCGTGGGCGGCGGGGATCACTTACCATCAGGTGACCCGAACGCTCGTTTGCCTTGTCCTTTCCATAAAAAAAAAAAAAAAAAAAAATTAAATGGAACCACAACTGAAGCATTACAGAATTTTTATGTCTCCACACAACTGAAAATGCGTTAAATTAAAAAAGTAACAAATTCAGGCATCCCACCGAAATTTCGTACAATTTTGTCTAACGATACAATTTCTATTCATTGAATGCGATTTGTGAAAATGTGACAAAGTTTCCAACACAGGCTTGTAATAATCATACAAAGAGCAGGTTCTTTTTACAAAAACATATACGGACCATAAAAATACTTACCATAATAATTTTTACAAGTATCTTTAATCAAAAGACTGGCTATAGTCAGCGACTTCGCACGTTAGACGAAAACTTTATATCCCCTTTTTTCTTGTTTTAGTAGGAACTTGGAGAAATCCTGTCTTAGTTTTCCCCTACACTCCCCTTTTCCCAAGGAATCTACATGCAAAATTTCACCTTTCTATGGGCAATAATTTCGCCTGTACTTTGACTGTATATATAGATAAAGACGACTTTAAAATAAATGTAAGCATATTCGAACAAGAGCAACAAAGGAACATAAAATATTCAACGTATTTTGAAAGAACTTTCACTGTTTTTAACCCATTCTTATTTCGAATGTATTTTTTATTTGTATCACCACTTTTTCCATTTACTGGGTAAATCAATTTTGATTATTTCATGATGTTTATATGATATTCGTAGACGGCGCTCCTGATGTGGTCCCATATACATTTAATCAAGATCTGGCGAGTAGTTTTTGAGTTATTCGTAATAATTGTACTGTTTAATACATTTCTTTTAAAGTCGGTTTTAGTTTTTGTTAAATTCTTAATTATTATAAATTTTTATTTGAAAAAGATATGACTTTAATTTTAACATTTTAAAAAATACCTAAAAAAAAAAAAATATTCAACGTATTTTAATACAAGTTCCACCGTTTTACAAATAAGAAAAATTAACATTTTAATCACACGTGATAAATTCACAAATCTCATCAAAAGCATTAACTATCATTTAAGAAGAAAATTATCAAAATTGGTTCAGTAAACCTCCTCCTTTTTTGAACTCGTTAAAAAAATATCCAAAGAACTTAAAATATTCAATACATTTTGAAAGAAGTTCCAGCATTTAACAATAAGTAAAATTGTATAAACTCTTATATAGAATATTGAGCCAATATTTATTCCACAGTCGTATTTATTCAAAGGAAACGATCTAACTTCGCTTACAACTGTCCGAAGTTAGACTTTGCGGCAAAATGTTAAATAACTTTCATACAGAGGCTGGTTTATAAAGTTTTATTTTTGAATATTTTTTTTATAGGCTTACTCCATATACTTTTTATAAGGTCATGGTGGCGAAGCGGGTCAACATTTGGCTTTAAGCGCGATTCATTGTGGGTTCGATTCCCACTCGGGGAATGTTTACATTTTAATTTTTAATGCCTGTCGCGGTGCAGAGGCACAAGCGTGTGACTGTAAACGCGACAGGTTGTGGTTTTGATTCCCACTCCAGGAAATTTAAAATTTAGTATTTTGATTTCTTGGGTTTGGTAACAAGGCAAAGCGCGGCGTTGAGTTCCGCCACTCAATACGCAATGCCTCAATTTGGCGGAAGGTGGGGAACGGAATTGTTGAAAGAGAATGGAGTGTCTTAACACTAGGTTCTCTGGTTCCCTCTGCCTACCCTGCTATATGCGGGATACAGCGTGAAGTTAAAAAAAAACGCGGCGGAACTCAACGCCGCGCTTTGTTCTCGTAAGAACGAAAATAAAAACAATTAAATATGATAATTTCCACGAGTGGGAATCGAACCAATAACAACCACTGCGCCACGATGACCAAATATATATATATATATATTCCTTAAAATATGAGTTATTATATTAAGTATCTAAATAATAATAATGATCTTAAATTCCTAACCTATTATATCATGACTGTCTGACGTGCTTACATAGTAATGTTGTAACAGCTACAAAGGATTCCTGTTCTGGTACACAAAGCGAATGTTATCCTCTTTGTACGTTTAATTGTAAATACGTAACTCATAGTGCTCAGTGGAAACGAAATCATATGCTGGAGGTTCTAAACCCGCTTGGGTACGTATACATTGAATATTTTTATTGCACTTAATAAAATACAATATATATATATATATATATATATATATATATTTAAGAAATTAAGGCCTGTCGTGGCGCAGAGGCACAAGCGTGCGACTGTAAACGCGACAGGTTGTGGGTTCGATTCCCACTCCAGGAAATGGAATTTTTCATTTCCTGGGTTTGGTAACAAGGCAAATCGCGGCGTTGAATTCCGCCTCTCAGCACGCAATGCCTCAATTCGGCGGAATGTGGGGAACGGAGTGTTTTAACACTAGTTTCCCTCTGCCTACCCTGCTAAATGCGGGATACAGCGTGAAGCTATGTATGTATGTATGTTTTTAAGGAATTCGTGGACAAAGGTGGACTTATCTCTAGAAGAGATCTCTTCCAGTCAACCTGTGAACGTGAGTGCATGACATGACACTATTAATTAATATAAACAAAAAAAAATACTGGACCAATCAAATATAGTAGTAGATCTGTCTATGCGTGACATAGAAAATTAGATTAAATAGTGATGTTACAGTGTTAACAAAAAACACAAATATTAAATCGATTTTTATCCAAGTCAGTACGTTTTTAGGTATCGATATTTTTGTTTTCAATGCAATTCGTGAAGCATGTATCTATTGTTTGTCAAGCACGCAAACAATGCCTTTCTATACATTTATTGGTATTTCATGTTTCTCAGTTTCTTTGCTGGTAACAGTTGACATAGTTTTTTCTTTTGTCAATTAAAATGAATTGATGGTTTGTGCTTGGAGAAAATTTATTGAACTTGAAATTGATTACCAGTACTTGGTTTCAAGCAAGCACTTATTTTTTTCTCTTTGGAAATATTATTATTCATGCTATAGTCAATTAACTCAATATACTTATATTAATGTCTGAATTAACACATTTCTCTTTTTTTTTAATTTTGTGATACGAATAACGCAAAAACTGCTTGTCAGATTTAAAATAAATTTAAATAGAACTACATCAGAAGTATAAGCTATTATATAAAACGAGAATCACCAAAATTGGTTAACTCAATAAAAAATAATTCAGTGACAAGCTAATTTTTTTTCTTTTTTAATATCTATTAAAAAGTCTAGTAAGTTCTACTAAAACAGTAGGATATTTGTCACTTAATTCATCATCAACGCCTGTCGTGGCGCAAAAGCACAAGCGTGCGACTGTAAACGCGACAGGTTGTGGGTTCGATTCCCACTCCAGGAAATGTAAAATTTAGTATTTTCATTTCTTGGGTTTGGTAACAAGACAAAGCGCGTCGGTAAGTTCCGCCACTCAACACGCAATGCCTCAATTCGGCGGAAAGTGGAGAACGGAATTGTTGAAAGAGAATGGAGTGTCTTAACACTAGGTTCTCTGGTTCCCTCTGCCTACCCCGCTACATGCGGGATACAGTGTGAAGTTAAAAAAAAAACGTCATACAGAAAATGTAAAACAAAATTTCATTCAAAAGAAATTTAAATTTAATTAAATTACTAGACAACTGCTTCTTATAAAGATTGCTTTAGATAAACTGTTTAAAGCTCAGTGAAATGGGTTATCTAAACTGTTAATTTTACACCGAAGCGAAAACAAACACTTAGGCAGCTTCGACAAAGGACTTGTTCTGACGTAATTAAGAAACTATTACCGAAAGCAATTCTAAAATGGCTTTTATTACATTAATTTGATGCAAATGTACGTATATAAGATATTTTTTTACCACCTTCTTTTTTGAAGGTGGTTCTCGGCTATATTTTTTTATGTATGTCATAGTTCAGTTCTATTATTATGGCAGTTCGAACGTGCCAGTTGAGCACAAAATTAAAACAGTTAAAGTTTATATGAATAAGAAATACAGAGAATCAACATTTTTTTATAATAAAGCATTAGAAATACATTAAGCGAACATTATATGCCATTTATTTGTCATGCACTTTTGCACAGAGTGACATGTTGATATGTTGCTATCTGTGGCTGTCGGCCTACCATTTGCCAGATTTGTAGTCCCACATAACCCGTTCGAGTCCGCAGTTGGGCAGGTACCCTTAAAAGGGTTTCAATTTTTTTTTAACTTCACGTTGTATCCCACATATAGCAGGCTAGGCAGAGGGAACCTGAGAACCTAGTGTTAAGACACTCCGTTCTCTTACAACTATTCCGTTCCCCACTTCGGGTTTCTTCGCGCTAAAAACATTTACACCTGAGCTTCATGATGATACCCCAGTTACTTAAATCATGAAAGGATTAATTGGGGTTTTATGGTATAAACAAAAAAAAATATAAAATATAAAGTCTGTCTGTCTTGATTTTTTAACCGAATTCAAAAACAGGAGTTTCTCAATTTTTTATACTTATATATACTTATATATTTCTTATTTTTTTTTTTTTTTTTTTTTTATTT
>JAKGSA010000135.1:50061-76658 GCA_033558755.1 Philaethria dido
TAATAAATTTATTTTTATTTTATTTATTTTTTGAAGGAAGATTAATTCCTACCTTAATATTAATTATTGGTTGAGGGTATCAACCTGAACGAATTCAGGCGGGGATATATTTATTATTTTATACATTATTCGCTTCTTTACCTTTATTAATAGGATTTTTTTATATTTATAAGGAAATAAATTTTATAATAATATATATATTTAAATTTTATGATTATAATTTAATTTTATTATATTTAAGATTATTTTTTGCTTTTTTATTGAAAATACCTATATATTTTGTTCATTTATGATTACCAAAGGCTCATGTTGAGGCTCCAATTTCTGGTTCAATAATTTTAGCTGCAATTATATTAAAATTAGGAGGTTATGGACTTTTACGAGTCATGATAATTTTACAGAAAATTAATTTAAAATATAATTATATTTGGGTAACTTTAAGATTAATTGGGGGATTTTATATTAGATTGAAATGTTTTTGTCAAATTGATATAAAATCTTTGATTGCTTATTCTTCTATTGCTCATATAAGATTAGTGATTGGGGGATTAATAACAATAAATTATTGAGGTTATTTAGGATCTTATATTTTGATAGTTGGACATGGTTTATGTTCATCTGGAATATTTTGTTTATCTAATATTAATTATGAACGTTTAAATAGACGAAGAATATTTATTAATAAGGGAATAATAAATTTTATACCTTCAATAAGATTATGATGATTTTTATTAATATCTTCAAATATAGCCGCTCCTCCATCATTAAATTTAATAGGGGAAATTAGATTAATTAATAGATTAATTAGATGATCTTGATTAAGAATAATTATATTAGTATTAATTTCTTTTTTTAGAGCTGGCTATAGATTATATTTATATTCTTATACCCAACATGGAAAATATAATAAAAGAATTTATAGATTTTATGGGGGAACATCACGAGAATATTTAATATTATTATTACATTGATTACCTTTAAATATTTTAATCTTAAAAATTGATTATAGAATAATTTGATTTTACTTAAATAATTTAATAAAAATATTGATTTGTGGGGTCAAAAATATGAAATTAACTTCATTTTAAGTTATTAAAAAATATTCTTTATGTTTTATTAGTTTTTTTTTTTTATTTTTTTTTATATTAATTAATTTTTTAGGGTTAATTTATTTTATTATAAAAAATATAATTTTTTTTATAGAATGAGAAATTATTTCTTTTGATTCAATAAGAATTGTAATGTCTATTTTATTAGATTGGATATCTTTATTATTTATAATATTTGTATCTTTAATTTCTTCTTCAGTAATTTATTATAGAAAAAGATATATAAAATATGAAATTAATTTAAATCGATTTATTTATTTAGTATTAATATTTGTTTTTTCAATAATTTTATTAATTATTAGCCCTAATATAATTAGAATTTTATTAGGATGGGATGGTTTAGGTCTAGTTTCTTATTGTTTAGTAATTTATTATCAGAATATTAAATCTTATAATGCTGGAATGTTAACATTTTTATCCAATCGAATTGGGGATGTAATAATTTTATTATTAATTTCTTGAATAATAAATTATGGAAGATGAAATTATATTTTTTATATAAATTTTATAAGAAATGATTTTTCAATAAATATAATTAGATTATTAGTTATTATTGCAGCTATAACTAAAAGAGCTCAAATTCCATTTAGTTCATGATTACCTGCTGCAATAGCAGCACCTACTCCTGTTTCTGCTTTAGTTCATTCTTCTACTTTAGTTACAGCGGAGGTATATTTATTAATTCGTTTTAATAATTTATTGGTTGATATATTTTTTTTTAAATTTTTATTATTATTATCTGGTTTAACTATATTAATAGCTGGGATTTGTGCTAATTATGAGTTTGATTTAAAAAAAATTATTGCTTTATCTACATTAAGACAATTAGGATTAATAATAAGAATTTTAAGAATAGGATTTTATGACTTAGCTTTTTATCACTTATTAACACACGCAATATTTAAAGCTTTATTATTTATATTTGCTGGAGTAGTAATTCATATAATAAATGATAATCAAGATATTCGAATAATAGGAGGAATTAGATTATATATTCCTATTACTTCTTTATGTTTAAATATTTCTAATTTAGCTTTGTGTGGAATTCCTATTTTAGCTGGGTTTTATTCAAAAGATATAATTTTAGAAATAGTAAGAATAAGAAATTTAAATACGAGGTGTGTTCAAAAAGTAAGGTGACTTTGTATTTTTAAGAAAAAATATTTATTTATTTATCAATATTTATGTTGTCCCCTTCAAAGTAATCCCCCTCAGATACAATACACTTATGCCAACGGTTTTTCCAAACGTCAAAGCACTTCTCATAAGCACTTTTCGGTATAGCCTTGAGCTCTTCCAGCGATGCAGTCTTTATCTCTTCAATCGTTGCAAATCTCCGTCCTTTCATAGGTCTCTTTAGTTTTGGGAACAAGAAAAAGTCACATGGGGCCAAATCCGGTGAATATGGTGGCTGAGGCATGATTGTGGTGTTGTTTTTGGCCAAAAAATCTCTCACCAGCAAAGATGAATGATGAGCAATTTCGGAACAAACTTCGCTGACACACGTCTCATGCCCAAAACGTTAGAAAAAATTTCATGGCACGAGCCAAGCGATATACCAACATCCTCAGCAACTTCTCTGATAGTGATTCGACGATTTTCCAGAACAATTTTCTTCACTGCTTGAACGTTTTCATCAGTTGTTGACGTGCTTGGGCGTCCAGAGCGAGGCTCGTCATTGGCATCTTCCCGGCCATCTTGGAAGAGTTTGTACCACTTGTAAACATTTTTTTTACTCAGAACAGTTTCACCGTATGCCACTGTCAACATTTTAAGTGTTTCGGAGCACTTTATTTTATTTTTTACACAAAATTTGATGCAAATCCATATTTTTCGATAGCAAGAAATCGCCGAGCACGCAAAACACTTATAACCTTTACGCCTCTCCCAACCAAACAAAAAATGCTATACACTTGAAACTTGGTACAGATGTTCGGGAAGAGTGTACCAACATAACAAAATAAAAAAATCGATAATCGAAAGTACGTTGCCCGCCAAATTTCACAGTCACCTTACTTTTTGAACACACCTCGTATAAGTTTTATTATGGAAGGTTTTATACATATTTAGTCAGGAATTTTTACATGAATAAGTTACAAACATGACTCATCCTCACAAAGAAGCTGAAGAATATTTTTTTTTACGGATATCGGTTGGCAAACGAGCAAAAGGACCTGATGGTAAGTGGTTACCTTCACCCATGGACATCTACAACACCAGAGATGTTGTAGATGCGTTGCCGACTTAGAGGATACAGACACTATCGTAACCACCACATTTTGGGGAAAGGGTGGGTGGTAGAGGGGAAAATCCTGGCTTACATGTCATCGAACCGGAACACATTATTAGATATTTTGCGGTTCGTCTTTAACATGATAGTGGTCGCGAGCCAGACGGAGGCAAACCTCCTACCACCTAACTAATGGGATACGTCGAAGTCGGTTATATTATTGTATTACAAAGAAAACAAATAAATTTTGTTTGGTGGTAGGAGGTTCGTCCTCCGTCTGGCTCGCGACCACTATCATGTCAAAGACGAACCGCCAAATATCTTATGATGTGTTCCGGTTCGATGGCATGTAAGCCAGGTTTTCCCCTTTCCCACCCATCCTTTCCCCAAAATGTGGTGGTTCCGATAGCGGACTACTACATTATCCTCCCTTTCCATCTGTATCCTCTAGGTTGGCAACGCATCTAGTACATCTCTTGTGTTGTAGATGTCTATGGGCGAAGGTAACCACTTACCATCAGGCGGTCCTTCTGCTCGTTTGCCATCCGGTATCCATAAAAAAAAAAAAATATATTTATAATTAATTACGTGATGTCTCTATATTATTACTACGACTGATTAACAGTTTTGGAATGGTCAAACAAAAGTTTCTAATTGTATAAGTTTCAACTTCTCACTGCAAGCTTTCTGGAACTTTCCTCATTTGCTATTATAAATGAAACGGAGCGCGTTTCTTAGGTGCAACTTGTAAGTAAAAAATAAATATTTGACTCTACTTAAAAATATATTTTAAATACAATTGACAGGAATAATTTATATATATAAATACGTGAAGCAAAAACTTTGTACCCCTTTTTACGAAAATTACGCGGACGGAGAAACATGAAATTTGGCACACTTATAGTTCATGTAGAGAAGGAGCGCAGAATATTAATATATTTTTTAAATAAATAAATAAAATAAATGTTACATACTACCATGGTTTAACATCCACGTTTATATAAAGTGACATATACATACATTGCTACATACAACGCGTTGTTAACGCGATAACGGGGACACTAGTATTTATTATCTTGGCGCAATAATACAAACAAATAATAGGACACTACAGTCTGACTGTAAATGCGATACGAAGTGGGTTCGATTCCAACTCGGGGATACATTTTTTTTCATTTCCATACTCTGGTTAGTTCAGTTGAGTTGATCAGAAACGTTGAGTTTTTTTTTTAGCTTCACGCTGTGTCCCGCATATAGCAGGGTAAGCAGAGGTAACTTGAGAACCTAGTGTTAAGACACTCCGTTTCCCACTTTCCGCCGAATTGAGGCATTGTGTGCTAAGTGGTGGAACTCACCGCCGCGTTTTGCCTTGTTACCAAACCCAGGAAATTAAAATACTAAACTTTTACATTTACTGGAGTGGGAATCGAACCCACAACCTGTCGCGTTTACAGACGCACTCTTGTGCCAAGACAGGTATTTTTGAAATCGGTTAAAATGTGTATTTAAAGCAATAATTGTGTTTTTGTGGTAATTTAGCTAAGTGCACCGTTTAGTACCGCCATGAATACGATACTGGGTTGTCTTTATATGCAAAAAACGATATATATTTGTTGACAAAAGAAATTTAATCAATGAACGTAACTTCATAATATTTACTACAATATTTATCTCAGTATAAACATTTATCGAAAACAATGGAACCATACCATTACATACTTGATCGTAATTTGAATAACATGTATATAACTTTTTTTTCACTAAGTTATTAACATAAGTGCAATTTAAATATCTACCTTTTAACCCTTTAAAATTTATAAATAATATGAAAAAGTTGCCAAAAATAAGTATGTTCATAGTTATTTAACCAAATTCAAAAAAGGTTTTATGTGTTAATACCTAATTTTTTACTAAGTGTATCAGTTTTTAATGATCCTTTTTTTAAATGATAGCTAGTGTTTCTGATGTATCATTTAAATTTAGTTAAATCGGACAAATAGTTTTTGAGTTATTCGTAATAATTATTATATATTTCAGTGCATTTTATTTGAAGTCAATTTTCTTTTTTTTTTATAATCTTTATTGTTATTACATATAAAATATATAGCTATAAAAAATTATCATAATAATAACATACACAAAGTGTTTTGATAACCCCTTATCAGTTATCGACAATGTTCGCGTGGCTTCTTATCATTTTGACTGTCCTGATTTGTTGTACTGAGGCACGAGGTACGTATGTCTCTGTTTTAACCGCACTTAAGATAAGTAAAAAAGTTATGGGAATTAAAAAAATATATATGTAAACAAAAAATATGAATTATATAACCCTGCTTTTATTCAAAAGTACCATCAATAAAAAAATGTTTAAATATATTTATTGCTTAACTTAACGTATGTCGGGGCGCAGAGGCACAAGCATGCGTCTGCAAACGTGTCAGGTTGTAGGTTCGATTCCCCCTCCAGGAAACATTTCCTTTACATTTTTTTTACATGGAACTCAACGCCGCGCTGTGCTATGTTACCAAACCCAGGGAAAGAAAAAATCCATTTCCTGGAGTGGGAATCGAACCCACAACCTGTCGCATTTACAGTCGCACGCTTGTGCCTCTGCGCCACGACAGGCGTATCAACACTATTATCATATAAAAGAGTATCATAAAATTCACTTAATTCAATAAATACAAAATTCACTAACTAAAAAATTGGTAACATGTATATAAAATATAGTCAAATTGATAACCTCCACGTTTCTTTATCGGTTGACAATATTAGCTAGCAATGGTCATTCATTCACTTGACCTGAAACTGTTTTGTTAGGTGGTAGGAGGTTCGTCCTCCGACTGGCTCGCGACCACTATCATGTCAAAGACGAACCGCCAAATATCTAATGATGTGTTCCGGTTCGATGGCATGTAAGCCAGATTTTCCCCTTTCCCACCCATCCTTTCCCCAAAATGTGGTGGTTCTGATGTAGGTGGACTACTACATTGTCCCCCCTTCCATCAGTATCCTCTAGGTTGGCAACGCATCTACAACATCTCTGGTGTTGTAGATGTCTATGGGCGAAGGTAACCACTTACCATCAGGTGGTCCTTCTGCTCGTTTGCCGTCCGTTATCAATAAAAAAAAAAAAAAAAAATTAAAAAAAAAAACCCATTAAACTAAGTATATTCTACGTAATTTATTACGTCACAATGACAGTAAGAATGAACTTAGACAATTTATTTCATATTGTTTATAATAGTTACGTCAAATATTATTATTTATTATTATTAATAATAAATAAAGGCCATCGTGATTGTTGGTTCGATTCCCACTCGAAGGAGTCGTTATATTAAAGTGATTTTTATTTATTTCAAGACAAAACACGGCGTTGAGCTCCGCCACTTTGCACACAATAACACAATGCATAAACTTACCAACCAAACCACTTATACAACTATCAATTAAACAAACAAATATTTTTATTTAGACAAAAAGTGGAGAACGGAGTGTCTTAACACTAAGATCTCGATGACTGTCCTGCTATGACGAATAAAGCGTATAGCTCTTTCTTTCTGTAATATGGTTATTAGAAAAATAACTTCATGGAAATTCTAGCAACATTTTTTCATCAATTGAATATCATCAAGGCGTAGTAGAACAGCGTTTGATAGTAAGCACTAAAGGTTGTGGGTTCGATTTCCATTCGGGGAAACGATTGTATTTATATTATTGTTATCTCTCTGCTATGGCAAGAGAAATCGCGGCTTTGAGTCTCGAATTCAGAGAGAAAAAGGAAAACGGAGTGCCTTGACACTATGCTATCTCTGACTAGGGTAGCTATGTGGATAAAGCGTGAAGTTGTCGTTCTTATATATAAATTGCACACGAGTATTTATAGTAGGGACATGTTTAATTATTGGCGTTTTTTATGGTTTCAATTCCCATTCGACAAATATATTTTTTTAGTTTAGAAACCATCGTAGTGTTGTGGTATATCGTTTGACTGTAAGCATGATTGTTGTGGATTCGGTCCCGAGTCGGGAGAATTGCTTTAATAATTGTTTTTTCATTTCCCCGCTCTAATAAGACAAAGCGCAGCGTTGAGTTACTATAATCAATTTCCGGCGGAAAGTGGAGAAAGGAGCTTCTCGGCACTAGCTAGCTTTTTAAGTAAGGGTAACAGAAAGTAAGGAACAGAGAAAAATATAATAGTTTGAAAAACTGAAAAAAGCGCCATAAAGTATTTCCTCAATTCCTGTCGTCGTCCCATCAATGATATCAGTGCTATGAAAATATATAAATTAACAATTATTTTATTTATGTGGTGATAAAATTAGACGAAGGAGCATGAAATTAGGCACACTTGTAGTTTATATAGATAAGGAGTGCAGAATGCTAACTTTTTTAAAAAACAATGCATAAAAAGTATATTAAATTAGTAAAATAAATGTTACACACTCTACCATTGTTTGTCATCCACGATTATATAAAGTGACGTACACATATTGCTTAAGTCAACGCGTTGTTAACGCATCCACAGAAATCATAAACGAAACTTAAGCTAAAGAACACCAGCACTAAAAAGTATGCATTTTACTTACTACTACGGACTTATCCACTTATTCACGCTAGATACGAATTTATTATTTATTTCTTCTGTAATAGTTACTGCAGAGATATGTCAAGTGAAGCCGCCAGAGAGACACTGTTTAATTGAGTGGGTTGTTCGAGATAGATGGCCACATAAAGAGAGGTAAGTTAAACTAGAAGTTAACGTAACGTTAGAACGGAGTGTCATGACACTAGATTCTCTCCGACTACCCTGCTATAGGGGAAAAGGTTTTTTTATGGGTTTTGGTCTACGATTTTAAAAAAATGGATCACAAAATATCTTGCTAATACATGCGCTGTATCCCGCATATAGCAGGGTAGGCAGAGGGAACCAGAGAACATAATGTTAAGACACTCCATTCTCTTTCAACGATTCCGTTTCCCACTTTCCGCCGAATTGAGGCATTGCGTGTTGAGTGGCGGAACTCAACGCCGCGCTTTGCCTTGTTACCAAACCCAAGAAATGAAAATACTAAATGTTATATTTCCTGGAGTGGGGATCGAACTCACAACCTGTCGCATTTACAATCACACACTTGTGTCTGTGCGCCACAACAGGCGCAGAAAACTTGTTAAAATGGGTTAATTTTTTTTAGCTTCACGCTGTACCCCGCACATAGTAGGGTAGGCAGAGGGAACCTGAAAACCTATTGTTAAGACACTCCGTCCCCCACTTTTCGCCAAGTTGAGGCATTGCGTGTTACCTTTAGTTAATATACTTAAAGTATTATGTTTTTATTTGGACATTCTTATTCGAATAAAAATTTAAAAAATAATTTTACTGCCATTGAATAATATCAGACAGAACGGATGACCGTCTATTCTAATAGGAGACCAATAAATAATGAAATTTTCGAAAATTTGATTGAAATTGGTAAATTAATAGAATATTAGGTTGTGTACTTATATAAGAACATTGTAAAATATTAATTAACTGCCTAAATATGACAGTGTTACTAAAAAAATGATATACATGTATGTACATATATGAGAACTCATTAATTATTATTATTTTTAGCTTCACGCTGTATCCCGCATATAGCAGGGTAAGCAGAGGGAACCTGAGAACCTAGTGTTAAAACACTCAGTTCCCCACTTTCCGCCGAATTGAGGTATTGCGTGCTGAGTGGCGGAACTCAACGCCGCGCTTTGCCTTGTTACCAAACTCACGAAATGAAAATAGTAAACTTTTACGAGTGTGAATCGAACCCACAACCTGCCGCGATTACTGTCACAAGCATGTGACTTTGCGCCACGACAGGCGTCCAACTATTTTATATAATAACAAAGATTTAAACAAAAAAAGAAATCCTTCTTCAAATGAAATGTACTACAGATATTACGAATAATTCATAAAGCACTCGTCAGATCTTAACTCAATTTAAATAGGGCCACATCTGAGGCACTAGCTATCACATCACATAAAAAAAGATCATCAAAATTGGCTTACCCAATAAAAAATTATGAAGTAACAAGAACATATCTCAACAGGTCGTCATTGAATGTACACACGCCCTTAACCGCACCCTTCGTATTGTAATTTGCCACGATTGTCTCAGGTATTCAGAATATTAATGAAATAAATTAATTTTGATGCTATCTAAGTTCATAGTCCTGGGAAGGGATAATACAGTTAACTTTGTTATATACCTATAGGAATATTGGTAAGTTTATTGTACGGGTTGTATTTCAATGTAGAATGTTGTGGGTTCGATATCTAATAATAGATATATTTATAACAGCATAGCACTCACAGAGAGCCTAGTGTTTAGACACTACATTCTCCACTTTCGCCTGAATTCCAGACATTACGTGCTGAGACAGTGGTAAAAGCGGAATAATTTAATATGATTATTGCTCTGAGTTGAAATGGAACCAACAACTATCGCGTCTAACCTCACCATTGTGGCATGGTGGCCTCTCATAAATATTTAATGTTTTGTCAACTTTAACTATCGTCATACTCTTCCGTCCGCATAATTTTTAACCGACAAAAGGAGAAGGTCACCAAATCTACTCTATTTTTTGTGTATCGCATAGCATTTTACTCTACCAATTTTAATAATTCTTTTATTCTGCAATAAATGTAACACAAATAAGTACTAGTCGTTCTTATGTGGTCCATTTAAGTTTAGCTAGCATCTAGCAAATAGTTTTTGAGTTATTCGTAATATTTAAAGTTCTTCACGTGTTAATATATACTATATTGTATTTTCTAGATGGGTATATGATTGGCGACTACGTAAATGTCACGTCATCCGGTGGGCGAACCACTGCCCCGACCCGAGGTCAGGCACTAACAACTTTGCTTCGGAGTGTGATTGCTTGATGGAATGTTCTGGATGGGCCTAAGTTATTTATATAAGAAAATTATTGTTATATATATTTTTTCTAATTTCACGCTGTATCTCACATATAGCGGAATAGGCAGAGGGAACCAGAGAACCTAGTGTTAAGACACTCCATTCTCTTTCAACAACTCCGTTATTGAGGGGACATTGGACATTGCGTATTGAGGGGCGGAACTCAACGCCACGCTTTGCCTTGTTACCAAACCCAAGAAATGAAAATACTAAATTTTACATTTTTGGAGTGAGAATCGAACCCACAACCTGTCGCGTTTACAGTCGCACGCTTGTGCCTTTGCACCACGACATGCGTTATTGTTATACCTTAAATGATAATGCATTTAGATATAAGGAATTAAGAATAAACCATTATTGAAAATTTTGCTTAATGTTATTGCCACTGGTGAATCAAATAAATTTATTTTACTGTAAAATATCATCTATTTCTGTTTAGTAGTTTTTGCGTGAAAGAGTAACAAATATCTTATAAGCTTTCGTATTTGTAATAATAGTAAGATATACCTATGATGTTACCCAAATTTCCTAAATACGTCCATATACAACGATTTTAGTATGTTATTAAAAACATTTTGGAACAGTTGGCTGTTTCAGTATTTATTTTTCTATATAAACATTACTCATATTTTGCAGTAAGGTGTTCTATTTAATATATTATTATTATAACGTGGATTATTATTATTATTTTTCTTTTATTCCGTGGGAAACAAACATTCCTAAAGATCACCATTTCAAGGTGAACAAGTACTACGATCTAACCAACGAACTAACCAGGAATAGGTTTAGACTTAATTTGTACGCGATAGAGGTAGGTGCGAGAGGTATAACAGCGAAATCTCTCTATAATCTATTAAAAGATCTCGGCCTTTCTAGAACGATTATCAGTTCATTATTAGCACGTATTTCGAAGGCAGCATTAGTAGGATCTTTTCAATCGATCGTTAATGCGGATTTTAAAGGGGCCCCTTAAACCTACACGTTGGATCGTAAGTCCCAGGCATTCTCCAAACTCCTCTCTCTGCAACGCGATGGGACCGGCACCCGCACGGTGAATCCAATCCATGGATTAAGAAGCTAAGAAGTTTCTTTTCATATATTTTACTTTCTATTGCACTTTTTATATGTACAGCAATTTAAAAAACGCTACAATCTCTCTGCCTTCATTACTAAGCACAGAAAACGTATAAAGATAAACAATATGGTAAGCCATTTGCCATTTCACTCGATTTGTTCTCTTTATAGTATAAAGCGTTACATCACCATGATCGTGTTTCATTAATCACATCATACATGAAATGCGGGAAGCCGCATTTGTGATACATAACTGCCAACAATGATTATGTGTTTTATTTACCTAGTACCTACATATGTTATTTTAAATTCACTCTTTTAACCGCATATCATGGTAGTCAGAGAGAGAGCCAGTGTTAAGACACTCCGTTCTCCACTTTCCGTCCCAACTCCAGTCATTGCATATTAAGTACTATTACATAGCTTCACGCTGTATCCCGCATACAGCAGGGTAGGCAGTGGGAACCTAGTGTTAAGACACTCCGTTCCCCATTTTCCGCCGAATTGAGGCATTGCGTGCTGAGTGGTGCAACTCAACGCGGCCCTTTGCCTTGTTACGAAATCCAGGAAATGTTTCATTTCCTGGAGTGGGAATCGAACCCACAACCTGTCGCGTTTACAGTCGCACGCGTGTACCTCTGCGCCACGACACTAAAAACTAAATAAGAATATTAAAGATATATTTATTCAAAGAAACAAAAATAATTACTTCTTTTAATATTCGTCGAAAAAAATATTTTCACTTGAATTCCATTGAATGAAAAAAATGCTTTTAGTTCATAAAATTAATTGTGTCATACAATGGTGCCTGTTACGATTTAGGCATTTCGCTAAATAATACGTAATCAAACGAGGCTGGGGTGCGGCGTCAGACCCCCGCCTAACTATTTTCATAGAGTAACTTAATTACAGAGGGTACAGATATATCCACAAACTTATATTGTTAAAAGAGAACGAAGATATAAATAGTGCCACATCTACATTGTCGATGTTACAAATTTCGACTAATCATTAAGATTTTAACAAAAAAAGAAAATAAATTTCAAATAAATGCACTAGAAAGTAAAATTATTACGAATAACTCAAAAACTACGTTGTCAGATCTTAACTAGATATAAATTGGGTCACATCAGAGTTATTATATGAAGATCAAAATTGGTTCTCTTAGTATAAAGTTATGCAGTAACAGAAGAAAATACAATCGAATTAGAACCTCCATCTTTTTTGGAAGTCGGTTAAAAATAAAAGGGTTTTCTTTTTTTTACTCGACGTGTTTCCCCGTACAGTAAGGCAGTTAGAGAGAAATTAATGTCAAGATACTTCGTTGTCCTCTATTCGCCCGAAACATCATGTGTTGAGTGGCGGACCTCACTGCTACGCTTTGTCTTACTATGGGAGGGAAATGGAAATAACTTCAATATTATCAGTCAATAGCGTTGCCACTGCGCCATGACCACCTTAAATACTGCATATTTTATTATTCAAAGCAGTAACTTCGTTTTCCGAACTGCAGAGTTAAATAATAGTTCTGATTTTTCAAAAAAGTAATAAAATATAAATACTTTTTAAAAAAATATTTTAAAAAACGTATAGTCTATTATCTATAACTACTCTATGCCAAGCACTCCCTAATACATTCGTGCTAACAACGTCAGTGCTTTGCCGTCGCGGCAACAGGCTGGCTTTGGCCTCTTTTTTATTTTTATACTACAAAAACTTATTACAATATTTTTTTTACAAAATGGGCAACAAAGTTGTTACTTTCACGGAACAGCAGCTCGAAGATTATCAAGTAAGAAAATTATTAATTAAATATTATAGTTAATGTATTATTTTAAAAATATGCATATATATATTTTTTGTTCACATATCAAACTTCTAGAGCAGGGCTTCTTAAACTTTTGTCATTCACCATACAAATTGGTAATTGGCCAAAATGGTATATATAAATATTTGAGATAAAAATATCTCGAACCCAGAATTTTAATACGCGACCCCATTTGGGGTCGCGACCCATAGTTTGAGAAGCCCTGTTCTAGAGTAATTACTAATTTAAATGTCTAGTCAAATAATTGTAGATATATTTATTTATTATATAATAAAAAAATAAAAATGATTTTTAATTTTTTATTCATAGTTCAACATTGATATTGATAACTTTATAAGTATATTCTTTCGCCGTCTTATGTACGTATTTGCTTCTCTGATTATAAGCTTAAGGTCAGATTCTAAATAAGCATTTTGCTGAAAAGAGAAGAAATTCCTTCACATGCCATGGATTCACCGTGAGGCTGCGGGTACTTCATCTTATAGAGAGAGGACATCGGAACAGTGCCTGAGGCTTTCGACTATAGTGTAGACTTGAGGGGACTTAAGGGGCCTTTATCCCTAGCGGGGCAGTTAGAAAGAACGGAGTGCCAAATGGTCTTCGGTCCCTGCATGCTTCTTTCGCCTTGTCCACAGTCATCAACCTTCATACATACCCTCCGAGTGAAACTGGGGAACGGAAATGTTAATAGAGAACGGAGTGTCTTAGATTCTCTCGTTCCCTCTGCCTACCCTGCTAAGTGAGGGATACAGCGTGAAGCTATGAAAAAAATGGATATTTTAGATCAAAGTAATAACAGCATATATAAGACACAACAACTTTTACGTATTAACATATGATTAAATTCAAAATTATTATTGGAATCAACAATGGAAGCCATACACAAATGAATCAGTCGAATGTATGCGTAAGAGATTTAAATCATAAAAACTATTGTACTGTTCGAGTACATAAATGTATTTATGTCATTTTAAATATTATTTTTTTGGGTCATCGTGGCTTAAAAGGACAATACGTTGGCTGTGGGTTCGATCACTATGAGAAATATTGAAATTATATCCGAAACAACAAAGTTTTTTTGGTTTAGTTCCAAAATCAATCTCTCTCTCAAAAAAAGATCTCAAAATCAATGTTCCAAAATAGGGCAGAAAATTAACGAAATATTTTGACACCAGCTTCTCTATCTATTATGCTAACTCTTGCCTGGCATTGCGTCAAGCTACAAAAACATAATTAAATAATCATATTAAAATTTAAAGAACTTTTAAAAGGAAAGTACAGCTTAAAGATGAAAAAGATATTAATGGACTCATGTATCCTTCCAAGTTTGACTTACGCAAGTCAAACATGGGTATATACCGAAAAGGTAAAAAATAAAATTTTGTCCTGCCAGCACGCTATGGAGAGAAGTATTCTAAAACTAAGAAAAATACAAAAAACTAGAAATATGGATATCCGAAAAAAAACCAACATCATAGACGCGCTCCGTTACAGTCTAGCACAAAAGTGGAAATGGGCAGGACATATAGCCAGATACTCTGACAAAAGGTGGACGCTCCGAACGACAAAGTGGAAAGGTCCAACAGGGAAGAGGAGCGTAGGAAGACCAAGGAAAAGATGGGTGGATGACATCAAAAAAATAGCAGGAGAAAACTGGATGGAAGTTGCCAAAAACCGCATAGAATGGACCAAGTTGGAGGAGGCTTTTACCCAGGAGGGGCTACACATCGAAACCTAAGTTTTATATTTTATTTATTTGTATTTTTTATGTATAATAAAAATGTATTGTAAGGTGTGTAGATCAATAAAGCTATATTATTATTATTATTATTAAAATTTAAACACTAGGCAGTTTGGCGTGACTTGGTTCTATTTTACAAAAATTGCTCAAAAGAAATAATAAATTGAGTGGTGGTAATTTGTCTATAATAACTTAAAGAAAGATCGTATACAAGCCATGAAAACAGCGTGTATGAAGAGGCTAATGACTGTGGACGAGGCGGAAGAATGCTGGGAGTGTGCTTAGCTCCGTTCTCTCTCACTACCCGAATAGGGACAAATAAAGAGTGTAGCTTAAAATATAACTTTGAGTTGTAATTGTAAAAGTATTTAAACTAGTAATACTTTTATCTGTAGTCAAACATTGCTTATATATTTTACAGCATTGTAAATGTATTTATTGGCGAAATCTAATGTCATTTTTTTTTTGTTAAACCGAGGTAATAATATCACTATAAATATAAATATTCTCTCTTAACACATTGTGAACCCACACACACTGGGAGATAGATACATATGTTCCAATTGCGCCAGAATGGTATCTTGGAAAAGTGCTTAATTTTATTTACACTTATTATACCTAATGCATTTTGAAAGGAGTATGTCCGTATCAGGCGTGAGACCATGGATAAGTGTCGACTTATCCATGGTCTCACAAGTCGTTGCACATACACTGTTTAAATATTAAAAGGTATTAGGATTGCTATATTTAAATGATGAATAAAAGATTCAATCAAAATAAATAAAAAAAATAAACTTTAAAATTTATAAAATTTGAACCTTGAAATGGCTGTATGTTTTATTTATCAACTTATTCACGCCTGGTACGTATATGATCATTTTATATGTATACGAATTAAGTTCACTACTTATTTTTTAGCTTCTTACTTTATCTCGCACATAGCAGGGTAGGCAGAGGGAACCTGAGAACCTAGTGTTAAGACATCCCGTTCTCTTTTTAACATTTCCGTTCTCCACTTTCCGTCGAATTGAGACCAGAATTGTTAACAGAGCGAGGAAATGAAAATACTAAATGTTTATTTAATTAATATTTCCCCGAGAGGAAATCGAACCCACAACCTGTTGTGTTTACAGTCGTATGCTTGTGATTTCGCCACAACTGGCTGTTTTATTTATAAAAGGATAATGTCGAAATATATATTAAGAATGTATACTAAAAATAAATTATTTTTCTTATTTAAAACAGGACTGTACATTTTTTACAAGGAAGGAAATACTACGGTGAGATGATTTTCAAAAATATTATTTTGTGAAGCTATTACAAGAATTTTATAAAACAGACAGCAAGCCCTTATAATTTTGACACAAAAGAAAATCAACTTCAAATGTAATTCACTAAAGTAAAAATTATTTCGAATAACTCAAAAACTACTCGTCAATTCTTAACTAAATTCAAATAAAACTAACTATCATATAAAAACGAACCATCAAAATTGGTTCATCCAATAAAAAATAACACACACATGAAAAAACAGTCGAATTCAGAACTCCCTTCTTTTTTTTGAAATCGATTAAAAGGTTGTGAAAAGACGTTTATGTTTTAAAGGTTATTACCTAATTATTGATTTTTTTAAATGATACACGAATGACACGCCTTAGAAATGAACTGCTCGCTCCAGTTTATTTCAAAGGCCACTAATAAATAATTGTAATTCTGTAAAGTATTGACTGAAAACAAAAAAGTTTTGCTAAGTTTCTTGGCTTTTTCTTCTCAGGTATGAGGCATTAAATTTAGTGAACCGGTGGTAAATTATTTAACGTTCAAAAAGTCCTACCCTGCTATATGCGGGATGCACCGTGAAGCTAAAAGAACGACTTATTTTAAATTAGACTTTGACCCAATGTCAAAGGTCAAGGAAGCAATAAGACACAATTTCTCGAATTTCTTTTTTTTTTTTTTTTTTTTTATGGATAACGGATGGCAAACGAGCAGAAGGACCACCTGATGGTAAGTGGATACCTTCGCCCATGAACATCTACAACACCAGAGATGTTGTAGATGCGTTGCCAACCTAGAGGATACAGATGGAAGAGGAGGACAATGTAGTATTCCGTTCTCGGAACCACCACATTTTGGGGAAAGGATGGGTGGGAATGGGAAAACCTGGCTTACATGCCATCGAACCGGAACACATCATAAGATATTTGGCGGTTCGTCTTTGACATGATAGTGGTCGCGAGCCAGACGGAGGACGAACCTCCTACCACCAAACAAAAGAACTTCTAAGAGAACTTTTTCATATTTTATAGTCCACACAGAGGAAATTGCAGGCTTCAAGTCGTCTTTACATTTTTTTTGAAGTTCTATCTTATCTGTTTTATTTTTATGTTACGTAAGCGATTAATTTGTGCTACTACATCATTTTATTGGGTAAACCAATTTCGATGATACTTTTTTTATATAACAGCTAGAGTTTCTAATGTAGTTTGAATTTAGTTAAGATTTAATGAGTAATTTTTGAGTTACTTATAATAATTTTATCTTTCATTGCATTTTATTACAAGTCAATTTTCTTTTTTTGTAAAAAAAATGTATATGCATATAGACTTCTCAACGTATTCACGCCTAGTACGAAATTTAGTAATAATAACCAAAATATTAAATATACTAACTTCGTCATATAGTGAGATTTCCACAAATTAATTATCTAGTCATTTCGACGCTGATACTGACGCTGTGGCTTTTGCTTGTGACGGTGACGTTCATTAAATAACCTTATATAGAGAGACCTTCGTGGCGCAATGGGACAGTGTTTGACTGTAAAAGTGACTATATGTGGGTTCGTTTCACATTTGGGGTAAATATATTTGAATTGTTTTCATTTCCTCGCTCTGTTAAGATCACGGACAAACATCTTACTGATGAAATAGTTTCAATTTTCCAATCAATTTTCCAATATTTTCCTCTCGAGGGGACGGGGTTTGACTATAATTCCCCTCCGTCGCTGGGTAGCGTCCCGTAAGAGGCGGGTAACCCAGTAGTTAGGTGGTAGGCGGTTCTTCCTCCGACTGGCTCGCGACCACCGTCATATCAAAGACGAACCGCCAAATATCTACTGATGTATTCCGGTTAGATGTCATGTAAGCCAGGTTTTCCCCTTTCCCACCCGTCCTTTCCCAAAAATGTGGTGGTTCCAACAGCAGACTACTACATTGTCCCCTTATTTCATCTGTATCCATCAACGCAACGCAACGCATCTACAACATCTCTGGTGTTGTAGATGTCCATGGGCGAAGGTAACCACTTACCATCAGGTGGCTTCTACTCGTTTGTCATCCGTTATCAAAAAAAAAACAATACAAAACAAATAAATTTAATAGACTTCTTTCGATTCTGTTATTAGGGTGTTCTTAATCGTTTTATGATATCATAAACATTTGATATAGATATATTTGTATGTCTTGGACAAATCCTTCGTGAAAATAACAAAATACCGCCGGCTTAGGGTGTAAATTTTTAATAATTCAGATTTTCCCCTTTCCCACCCATCCTTTCCCCAAAATGTGGTGGTTCTGATAGTGGACTACTACATTGTCCCCCCTTCCATCAGTATCCTCTAGGTTGGCAACGCATCTACAACATCTCTGGTGTTGTACATGTCTATGGGCGAAGGTAACCAAGTGGTAAGTATCATCAGGTGGTCCTTCTGCTCGTTTGCCGTCCGTTATCAATATAAAAAAAAAAAAAAAAAAAAAAAAAACTTGCTAAGTCCATTTTTTGTTCTTATAATTTTTATATGAAATTCATTAAATATAATGAAATTTTGAAGCTGGTATCTTGTATCGTCAAGGGGAGGATAAAAAGTATAAAATTTGTTTTGAAATATAAATTTCGAAAATATAATATAATCATTTGAAATGACGTGAATTCACGTCAGCGCTAACCAGGAATAGAATTTTAAATGACGTTAATTCACGTCAGCGGTTGCGAATGTGATAATATTACAAAAAGACTCCAGTATTGTTTATATCTATAGATGGAGTTAGCAGGTTTACACTCTAAGTCGTTGTTACGCCTAACAGAGTATCGACATTTCGTCTGATGTAACGTTTTTATGATACATAAACTGTTACGATGCACGTCACGTTTCACACAAAAATCTGATTGCTTTCAAATAGAGCTATTACCCTATTTGAGGTGTTTTGTTTTCTTGAAGAAAACATCTGCTTTTGGGCTTATTTTTAAATATTTATATATCTTTTTGGTTTCCGTTATTTGACACGTAAGATCTGAGACATGTGAGAGAAAGTAAGTTAAGGATGTAGATGATGATTTAGAAGCTGTATCCTAAAGCACCTGTATTCTAAAAGCTTTAAAGCTTTTTGTAGGTTTTAGAATACAGGTGCTTTAGGATACAGCTACACATACTCGTCCATAAGAGTCAAAGTAAAATATCCCTTTACATTGCGAACCTTTTTTTGCGAACAAAAAGTATAAAAACCTCCAATTAACGCCTGTAGTGGCGCAGAGGCACAAACGTGCCACTGTAAACGCGACAGGTTGTGGGTTCGATTCCCACTCCAGGAAGTATTTTCATTTCCTTGGTTTGGTAACAAGGCAAAGCGCGGCGTTGAGTTCCGCCACTCAACACGTAATGCCTCAATTCGGCGGAAAGTGGGAAACGAAATTGTTGAAAGAGAGCGGAGTGCCTTAACACGAGGTTCTCAGGTTCCCTCTGTCTACCCTCCTATATGCGGGATACAGCGTGAAGCTAAAAAAAAAACAACTATAGTTTAATAAATATGAACAAAGCATATGACCTACAGTTTTATTCCACCTTAACATATCCGATTAAAGCAGATTTTATCAAATGAATTAATACCAACGTGACTTTGCCTAAGTAGATGGTATATTCACGTGGAGATAACAAACTCTAATGCTACTTAAATCCTTATTGATTTCAAATTAAAGTAATTAGATCTCATCGTAGCACAGTGAGTAAACTCGAGTGATTCTGGGTTCGATTCCCACTCGGGGGAATTATATTTAAATTATTTTCATTTATATATGTTCATTTGTTTGACACCTGTCGAGGCGCAGAGGCACAAGCGTGCGACTGTAAACGCGACACGTTGTAGGTTCGATTCCCACTCCAGGAAATGTAAAGTTTAGTATTTTCATTTCTTGGGTTTGGTAACAAGGCAAAGCGCGGCGTTGTCGAACGCCGCGAAAGGAATCGAACCCACAACCTGTCGCGTTTACAGTCGCACGCTTGTGCCTCTGAGCCACGACAGATGTTTTTTTTTTTATTTTTGTATAGATTAATATATTATTAATTAACAGACAACTTGAAGATAAGGAAGATTAATTAAAAATTATTTAAAGAATACTTCTGTATATTTAAAGCCATATTTTATCTTTTTTAATGTAATTGGAGTTAAATTAACTGTGACTTACCTAATTGGGTCCATGTCACGAGTTATGACCTATTTAAATATTATGTTCAAAAATCAGTTTAATATCATTACGAGTTTAACAAAAAAAAATCAAATTCAAATAAATTATAATAGAAGCTAGTATTATTACAAATAACTCCGAAACTATTCGACAGATGTTAATTAAATTTAAATGGGATCATATCAGAAGTACATACATACATAGCTTCACGCTGTATCCCGCATATAGCAGGGTACGCAGAGGGAACCTAGTGTTAAGACACTCCGTTCCGAATTGAGGCATTGCGTGCTGAGTGGCGGAACTCAACGCCGCACTTTGCCTTGTTACCAAATTCAAGAAATGAAAAGTTCCATTTCCTGGAGTGAGAATCGAACTCACAACCTGTCGCGTTTACAGTCGCACGCTTGTGCCTCTGTGCCACGACAGGCTTTAGGCGATGTGAAGCTGTTTTTTTACAAAAAACAGTTTTATCGTTTACGACCTATTCTCAGATCACCATAAAGGTCTTAATAAATTATAATATACAGTGGTAATAATGGTATATATAGTACATTTCTTATCACCTCATATAAATCTTACCTAATGTTATAAAATCGAAAGCACGGTAGAAAGGATGTTTGGTCCTCTTTTACACAACTACTGAACGGATTTAGATGTAACTTTTAGTAATATAGCTTACATATCAGAAAAATACATGGACTATAATTTTTTTTGTGTATTAAGACTTAATATGTTCTTAAATTATTTTTTTCGTGATGTATGTATAATAGATACATAATCGTACATACAAGTGCCACCCCACTTGCCGCCGAATTGAGGCATTATGCTAGTAGCGGAACTCAACGCCGCGCTTTACCTTGTTACCAGAGCGAGGAAATGAAAAATCTTTAATTCATTTTATAAATATATAATAATACATATCACATAAAACTGAATAAAATTTTGTAAAAAATTATATGTGTACTAACAAAAATGTGTCAAATAAACAATGTATGCTACGTTAAAGAAAAAAGATCCCAAATCTCTATTTAATTATAGTATCACGTGCGACACAAATATCCAGTTGTAAGTTATCAAGTTTCAAGGTATTTCGTAATTTAGGTGTATTATAAAGCCTTTAAGCCGATTAGTTTCGCACGATCCTCTCAAATTAACGCTGTTTTGTCAAAAAACTTGGTAGAATTAAAACTAATTTAAAATTCAAATTTGAAATTCAGTCTTCCTGCAATGAAATGGTGACAAGAAACAAAATGTATCTATATTTTCTTTGACTTACATTTCTTTATGCCATAAAGCAAGATAGGCGGAGGGAAGAGTGAAAAGTCTTTGTTCTCCGCTTTCTGCCGATTTTTTTTTTGATCAAAGGAGGCAAACAAACAGAAAGATCTCCTGATAGTAGGTTACCTTCGCCCATAGACAATTACGACACCAGAGAAGTTGTAAATGCGTTGCTAGCCTAGAGGTTAGATGGAAGGGGAGGCAATGTAGTGGTCACGGCAGCCCGCTTTAAGAACCGCCATTCTAAGGAAAGGATGGGTGGGAAAAGGGAAAACCCGGCTTATATGACATCGAAACGGAATACATTATTAGATATTTGGCGCTTCGTCTATGATATGATAGTAGTCGCGAGCCAGTCGAAAAATGACCACCAGATTAGGGCTACCCGCCTCTTACGAGACGCTACCCAGCGGTGGCGGGGAATTAAATTCTAACCCTAGAGAAAAAATCAAGACATATTTGTATGTTGAGTGGTGAAACTCGAATATAAACATTCACCCTTATGAAAATCGAGCCGAAAGCAACCGCTTTTCCAATCGGACACTGTCCTATTACGCAACGACTTAGCGACCTTGGACTTGGACGTTTCTAAAAATGTTTTTTAATCCTAAGTGTGTGATTAATATTTTAAAAATATTAAAAGCATTGTAAAATGTTCTAATACCGACAGAAAAATAGATAGATAGAGGTTAAGGTAATAAAAGTGTTGAAATAGTAATAAATTATGATAAATGGTGTAATTTTCTACGTAAATCTAAAAAACATATCTACAGAAAGATTTTATTTCTTTGTTCCATTTCTTTCATAGATCGGTTTATATGAATCTAAATAAGAGCCATAAAAAAGGCTGACAGTTAAAAAATTAAACATACTGGACATGAAACAAAAAATATTTTCACGCTGTATCCCGCACATAGCAGTGTACGCAGAAGGAACCCGAGAACCTAAGGTTAAGACTCTCTGTTATGTTTAAACATTTTCGTTCCCCACTTTCCGTCGGATTGAAGCATTGCGTGGTGAGTGGCGGAACTCAACGCCGCGCTTTACCTTGTTCCTAGAGCAAGAAAATGAGAATACTAAATATTATTTAATCATTTTCATTTCTTGGAGTGGGAATCGAACCCACAACCTCTCGCGTTTACGGTGGCACGCGTCTTTGCGTCCCAACAGGTGTTTTATGTTTTATGATATTATATATAAAAAGCATTAATTTAAAGGCTTATATAATTAATGCGTATAATAACCTCGTAAATTTTTATTTTTTGTCAAAACTACTTTAAAATTGTTTGAAATTTTACCACTAGCTACTTGAATATTCATTAAAACCTTGTGCAACACGTATAAGCCGGAAAATTTGATCCTTGTGCTATATAGTATTGTGTTTGGTGGTAGGAAGTTCGTCCTCCGTCTGGCTCGCGACCACTATCATGTCAAAGACGAACCGCCAAATATCTTATGATGTGTTCCGGTTCGATGGCATGGTAAGCCAGGTTTTCCCATTCCCACCCATCCTTTCCCCAAAATGTGGTGGTTCCGAGAGCGGAATACTACATTGTCCTCCTCTTCCATCTATATCCTAGGTTGGCAACGCATCTACTACTTCTCTGGTGTTGTAGATGTTGATGGACGAAGGTATCCACTTACCATCAGGTGGTCCTTCCGCTCGTTTGCCATCCGTTATCCATAAAAAAAAAAAAAAAAAATTTTATAAAAAAAAAACAGATTAACCGGTTATATTATATTATCATAATCGCTTTTGGTAATGGATTCGGTTCCCGGAAAAATAATTATATTTAAATTATTATCATTTCCCCATTCTAGTGAGACAAAACCGAGGTGTTTAGCGTTCCGCCACACAACAAGCAATGTCTTGTATCCTTTTTCTTTATGGATAACGGATAACGGATGGCAAACGAGCAGAAGGACCACCTGATGGTAAGTGGTTACCTTCGCCCATGGACATCTTCAACACCAGAGATGTTGTAGATGCGTTGCCGACCTAGAGGATACAGATGGACGGTGGGGACAATGTAGTAGTCCGCTATCGGAACCACTACATTTTGGGGAAAGGGTGGGTGTTAAAGGGGAAAACCTGGCTTACATGCCATCGAATCGGAACACATCATTAGATATTTTGCGGTTCGTCTTTGATATGACAGTGGTCGCGAGCCAGACGGAGGACGAACCTCCTACTACCTAAGTACTGGGATACCCACGTCTTACGGGACGCTACCCAGCGGCGGAGGGGAATTGTGTTCTAACCCCGTACCCTCACAGGGGGTTCAGGCGGAGAACAAAGAGTCTCAACACTAGTCTCTCTTCGCCTTCTTTAATGTACAGAATAAAGTGTGAAGTCGCTTATTATTATATTTTTAGCCTAGTGTTAAGATATTCCTCTGTTCAAACACTACATGTATTGATTTATATTAATTGCAATTCATAATTTAAAATAATTTCAGAGTTTTCAAAAGATTTAGAGAAGTAAATCCAGATCTCATACCGAAGCGAATGACTGAGAACCAAGCGCACACAATAGCTGTGCCCGTGGAGGAAATAGAAAAACTTCCGGAACTAAAGGTAATATAGTTGCATATTGCTTTTCAATATTTGAATATGAACCCTGGACTACGTTTATTATGTGTGTTATTTACTTTCTTGTAACGTTCTAGTTTTGCAATGTAGGTCAAAATAATAAATAATGAAATAAAAAAATAATTCCATTCCCCACTTTCCGCCAAACTGAAGCATTGCGTGTTGAGTGGCAGAACTCAACGCCGCGCTTTGCCTTGTTACCAAACCCAGGAAAATGAAAATACTAACATTTCCTGGAGTAGGAATCGAACCCACAACCTGGCGTGTTTACAGTCGCAGACTTGTGCCAGAAAATGAAATTTTTCATTTCGTGGGTTTGGTAACAAGGCAAAGCGCGGCGTTTAGTTCCGCAACTTAGCACGCAATACCTTAATTCGGCGGAAAGTGGGGAACGGAGTTTCTCTCTGCCTACCCTGCCATATGCGGGATATAACGTGAAGCTATGAAGCTATGTATGTATTTCTTCTCCATCTACAATATGTTTACTAATTTTAATATTTCTCATTACGCATAGTTTTCATAAAAAGGGTTCTAAACTGTTTCCATCACATATTAATAAAAAAAATATAATATTTTAAAATTTTACACCACATTTTAGTTCAAACCTTTATAAAATAGAACACACGAAGGAAAACATACAGTATATATGATACAATGGTGCTTTCATTGTAACTCGCGCAATATTTCATTCATTCAACACGAAATGTACAAATCCATTATTCTTCAGCAGCTAGGTAATAAAATAAATGTAGCTAGAAGACAAAGTAAAATACAATGTATGCTTGGACTTTGTCAAAAACAATATACCTATGTTACATTTACAGGGTAAAATTCGTATTTTAATAACCAACTTTAAAAAAAGAGGTTATCATTTTACATACATAGCTTCACGCTGTATCCCGCATATAGCAGGGTAGGCAGAGGGAACCTAGTGTTAAGACACTCCGTTCCCCACTTTCCGCCGAATTGAGGCAATGCGTGCTGAGTGGCGAAACTCAACGCCGCGCTTTGCCTAGTTACCAAACTCAAGAAATGAAAAATTCCATTTCCTGGAGTGGGAATCGAACCCACAACGTGTCGCGTTTACAGTAGCACGCTCGTGCCTCTGCGCCACGGCAGGCGTTACTGTATGTGTTATTTTATGTGTGTTATCGTATTAATTTTTAATGGGTGAACCAATTTTGATGATATTTTTTTTATATGATAGCTAGTGCTTCTAATGTGGTCTCATTTAAGTTTAATTAGTACCTGAAGAGTAGTTTTTGAGTTAAGTTAAGTTTTTTTGAGTTACTTTTTAATGCATTTTATTTTAAGCCGGTATTCTTTTTTTGTTATAATTTTAATTACTAAAATAATATAAGCGCCTGTCGTGGTGCAGAGGCACAAGCGTGCGACTGTAAACGCGACAGGTTGTGGGTTCGATTCCCACTCCAGGAAATGTAAAATTTAGTATTTTCATTTCTTGGGGCGCTTAAAGCGCGGCGTTGAGTTCCGCCAATTAACACGCAATGCCTCAATTTTGCGGAAAGTGGGGAACGGAAATGTTGAAAGAGAATGGAGTGTCTTTACACTAGGTTCTCTGGTTCCCTCTGCCTACCCCGCTATATGCGGGATACAGCGTGAAGTTAAAAAAAAAAAAGAAAAAACAAAATTACTGAAATAATAGCATATATCCCGCGACTTTGTTTACGTGGACTGCTACACTTTTTAAGTGTAGTACTCCATGTCCTGTTTCATCAAGTCAGGCTTCTATCATCAGTAGTTTTGCCTATACGCTGTCAGTCAGTCAGTAACAAAAGCGTTTCACATATTCTAAAAAAATACGAAAAATATAACTTCTCAACCAATTAAAAATTAAAATTGAAAATCGGACAGATGTTTTCAACGATGTTTCCTACTTTATAGTCGACGGCAAAAAAAAACGAGTTTAATTTCAAACGTCTTCATATACCCTCGCCATAGATTATGATTTCTAACAATATATTCAATAATATTTTTAATATATCTTCGTTTTTGTTAAAGGAAAACCCTTTCAAGAGGCGCATCTGCCAGGTCTTCTCACACGACGGAACCGGCAATTTGACGTTTGAAGATTTCCTAGACATGATGTCGGTGTTCAGTGAAGCGGCGCCGCGAGATATTAAAGCTTGGTACTAAAAAATATAACTAGTTAGGTGTTAGGTGGTAGGAGGTTCGTCCTCCGACTGGCTCGCGACCACTATCATGTCAAAGACGAACCGCCAAATATCTAATGATGTGTTCCGGTTCGATGGCATGTAAGCCAGATTTTCCCCTTTCCCACCCATCCTTTCCCCAAAATGTGGTG
>JAKGSA010000135.1:85536-114703 GCA_033558755.1 Philaethria dido
TGTTGTAGATGTGTTGCCAACCTAGAGGATACTGATGGAAAGGGGGACAATGTAGTAGTCCACTATCAGAACCACCACATTTTGGGGAAAGGGGAAAATCTGGCTTACATGCCATCGAACCGGAACACATCATTAGATATTTGGCGGTTCGTCTTTGACATGATAGTGGTCGCGAGCCAGTCGGAGGACGAACCTCCTACCACCTAACAAACTTTTACTATTTTCATTTTGTTTTTGAAATAACTACAATATTTTATAGTCACTAGCGTCCCTGTAAATGCGTTAATAACGCACTGCGTAGTGACGTATATGTCACTTTATATAAACATGAATGTCAAACCATGGTATGTGTGTAACATTTATTTTATTAATTTAGTATACTTTTATGCATTATTTTTAAAAAATATAATCATTCGGCACTCCTTCTAACTATAAGTGTGCCAAGTTTCATGCTCTCTCGTCCGCATAATTTTCGTAAAAAGGACTCCAAAGTATTTCCTTCACGTATTTATACATAAATTATTAATATTTAAGGCCATCGTGGGACAGCATCTGACTGTAAACGCAAGACACTCCTAAGAGCCAGAAAATTCGGAACGGAAATATTAAGGAAACGGAATGTCTTAACACTAGGTTCTCAGGTTCCGTCTGTCTACCTTTTTTTACTTTTTTTTTAACAAATTAAAAATTAAAAAGAAGTGTTTTGCATATGAAGTTAAAAACTACGAACTTCGAAAAAAGAAGATATGTAAGAAATACACAACATATAACAAAAAAATCTAATATAAAAACAGTAAAATAATTCCACAAAGCTGAAATTAATTTTAAAGGTTATTGCCCTATAAAAGTTCTGCAGACTTTTTATATTGTACCGTTAAAGTGTACATAACATAAGCGTTCCGTCATAAAATTATTGGGAGATGAGACATTACCGATGTTTTCACGTAAAACCTGCGAGTTATGATCGCTTCAAAATATCTTAATATTTCTTTACAAATATAAGTATTTACAATACAAATAAAGATTATCCCCGAAAAGAAATGATAGAATTTTTTTTTTTTCAACTTCACGCTGTATCCCGCATATAGCAGTGTAGGCAGAGGGAACCTGTGAACCTAGGGTTAAGACACTTCGTTCTCTTACAACAATTCCGTTCCCCACTTTCCGCCGAATTCAGGCATTGCGTGTTGAGTGGCGGAACTCAACGTCGCGTTTGCCTTTTTACCAAACCCAGGAAATGAAAATACTAACATTTCCTGGAGTGGGAATCGAACCCACAACCTGTCGCGTTTACAGTCGCACGCTTGTGCCTCTGCGCCACGACAGGCGTTATAGAAATAATTCTTTTTCTTTACAAGTGTCATTTTTAATTTACTGCAAACAAAGTAGGAGAAGGAGGTATTTTTATATTTTTTTTTTACTTTTTTTCTACTGTGCTAGCTAATTTTGATGAGTCTTTTTTTATATGATAGCTAATGAAGAGAAGTAAAGAAATTTTATTAAAATCTGACCTGTAGTTTTTGAGTTATGTATAATTGTACTTTTCAGTGCCTAAAGACGTTTTTCTTTTTTTTACTTAATTATTTTTAACACAATATTATTTTTTTATTTAGTGATTTTGAACGTGCCAGTTGAGCACAGGTCACTTCGTCATTGTCACGTTATTTAAAAAAAGTAATAATTTAATGAAATGCATGTTAAAAAGAGAAAATAAATGATTATATAATACATATACAATTTTTCTTTCGCCACAGTTCGTTTATTTCGTTTTGTAATAGATAACAGTACCTAACGCCGAATAATAAAGTATAGCTAGGTCGAGATAACAATAGTTAACAAGCCCTTCTTAGCCCTATTTGAAAAAATATTTATAAGAATTTCTTGTATCGCTTCTTGCCGTCAGATCTACTTCAAAAGCAAACAAACCAAAACTGATTACAATACAAAATTTTCATGACATAAACCGGATGTTATTTTCAGGGCGACCAATATGATGAGAACTTACTTAGCTTCACGCTTTATCCCTAGCGATGTAGTCAAAGAGAATAGACCGCCAAACGCTACGGTCCCTGCATACTTCTTTCGGCTCGTCCACAACCTTTAACTTCTTCATAAATGCTTTCGAGGGGCCTCATGATTTTTACGTGATTTTCCTGCAGTATTGTTGATACTGTCGAAACCGACAATCTGACCTCGTAGGTCAACGAGATCTCCCCCTACCTCTCTTGAAAGCTACTGAGAAAATTTTTAGTTACTTTTTTAACTCTACTTTGAGTGAGAACTGAACCTGTAACAATCGCCTATGGCCTAATCAATTTCTAACGTAATAATGACTTTAAAATAAATACGAAATATAATAAAGTTTAATTTAAAGCAATATTTGAACGTCAGAGAAACTTATTTCACGTGTTACGGAAACAGCGGGGGACAGCTGCCCGACCAAACGGAAATTGTGCATGGAAGTAAAGGAGATTAGTTTGCCTGAAAACGATATGCTGTGGATATTTGTTGTTAACCACTTTAGTAAAAATTTGGGGTCAGGATTCGAATTCGTTTCGAGAAAATTATTATATTTGTTTATTTTTTTGTTTCTCTCTCTGGGAAGTCAAAGTGCGGCGTTGAGATCCGCCATTTACCACGCAATGTCTTATGTCAGGTGGAAAGCTGCGAACCGAGTATGTAGACACAGGTTCTCTCAGAATACACTGCGATGCGTGATAAAGCGTGTAGCTGTTAAAAGTAACTGTTTTAGTGTAACGCCTTCGCTTATATTTATTTGAAATGTTATTGAAATTTTTGTAAATTTCAAATTTTTGTAAACCCACAAGGGTTTGGTTACAATTGTGGGTTTGGTTACAAAGGCAAAGCAAAGCGCGGCGTTGAGTTCCACCACTCAGCACGCAATGCCTCAATTTGGCGGAAAGTGGGGAACGGAGTGTCTTAACACTAGGTTCCCTCTGCCTACCCTGCTATATGCGGGATACAGCGTGAAACTATGTATGTATGTATGTATCTAGATTTTGTACATATTTATTATTCAAAGTGTGCCAATAAAATTAATATATCCAGGTAACGTGTGATTTTTCCTATAGTTCTCCCACATCCTGAATCGCCGCGCGATTAACTGACACTGTGAGACAAAATATTTAAGATTATAACAAAAAAAATTAATAGTACAATTATTACGAATAACTCAAAAATTAAATTAATATCTTAACTAAATTTAAATATGATATCAGTAGCAATATAAAAAATATAAAATATTAAATACCTGTCGTGGCGCAGAAACACAAGCGTGCGACTGTAAACGCGACAGGTTGTGGGTTCGATTCGAACTCCAGGAAATGTTAGTATTTTCATTTTCCTCGCTCTGGTAACGGCGCGGTGTTGAGTTCTGCCACTTAACACGCAATGCCTGAATTCGGCGGAAAGTGGGGAACGGAATTGTTGTAAGAGAACGGAGTGTTTTAACACCAGGTTCTCAGGTTCCCTCTGCCTACACTGCTATAGGCGGGATACGGCGTGAAGATTAAAAAAAAAGAAAAAAATGTATTAAGCTATATACATAGCTATATTGAGCTGTATAAAAAAAAACATCAAAATCATAATTAGTTTATCCAGTAAAAAGAATCACATATAAAAATATCGAAATGAAAACCTTGTCCTTTTTTCAAATCTGTTAAATCACCCGATGGCCCAGAGCGAAACATATTTATATATAAGATAGAAGGAAAATAAATAATTTTATGAAATAATCTAACCATAGAATCTAACGCCTGTCGTGACAGAGGCACAAGCGTGCGACTGTAAACACGACAGGTTGTGGGTTCGATTCCCACTTCTGGAAATGTATAATTTAGAATTTTCATTTTCCTGGGTTTGGTAACAAGGCTAAGCGCGGCGTTGAGTTCCGCCACTCAACACACAATGCCTCAATTCGGCGGAAAGTGGAGAACGGAATTGTTTTAAGAGAGCGGAGTGACTTAACACTAGGTTCTCAGGTTCCATCTGCCTATCCTGCTATATGTATGTATACAGTGTGAAGTTGAAAAAAAAAGAATCTAACCTAGCTTTTATTACCTAACTAACGTTATCAAGCAAGCCAATGCAACCATCATAACTTTACGATTGCCTCTAAATCCCTTGTCACAAGCAAACTGCTATCAAAGGCAGAGGATACGGAATTACAAATAGAACGCTTCAAAGCAAAGCTTTGGCTTATAACTTGGTAATGTTATATGCAATTGTATTGCAGATTAAAATTGCATTCGAATTTACAATGCATTTGATGTGAGTGTAAGTAGTGATACATCATATCAATATTAGAACTGCGAGTGTTTGTGCGGCGTAGCCACTTCTATAATATATATTGGGTTGAATTTAATTTCCATCGATGATAGGATCATAGGAAATAATTGTAAATTAAATCATTAAAATTCGACGAAAACTGACGAACACGCTGTATCCCGCATATAGCAGGGTAGGTAGAGCGAGCCTAGTGTTAAGACACTCCGTTCCTCACTTTCCGCTGAATTGAGGGATTACGTGCTGAGTGGCGGAACTCAACTCTGCGCTTTACCTTGTTACCAAACCCAGGAAATGAAAAATTCTATTTCCTGGAGTGGGAATCGAATCCACGACCTGTCGCGTTTACAGTCGCACGCTTGTACCTCTGCGTCTCGCGAGGCCTTTTCTTTGTTCTTTTTTATACTCGTAAATAAAACGTTAACAATATTGTATCAATACAACCCGTAGTAGGTATTTACTCTTGTGACGCGAATGCTTTACAATGAAGGCAATCAGAAAGAAGAACGAAATAGTTTTTATTAAAAAGTTTTTACTTATAACCAAATATTGTCATGTCTTATTTTTTTTACTAATTTTTTTGTTAAATATAAAATATAGATTATTTAAGGAAACACATACTTTAAATAAATCTATTTAGAAATAAATTTTATTTCTTTTATTATTTATATATTTTGTTATCTTATCCTCATTTTATTTTATTTAAATTAGAAATACTAATAATCCGATTATACTGTGATCTACGCCATGTTCAATGTGTGGGAGTTATTTAAATAAATTCATTTGTAAATTAAATTTACTGCCATCTTGCGTGCAATAGAGAAACTGTTAAGTTAGAATTGGAATTATATATAGCGAAGACTCCGTCATCTTGTGACATAAATTTTGAACTATAGTGTCTATTAATTCAAAGACATTTTTTGCTTTTTCTTAATGATGATATTAAGATTTAATATTTTCTTAAAATGTAGAAATACAATAATCAATGATTATATCTAAGTAAATAATTATTTGATATAAAAATATGTGTCTTATAATTTGAATAAAAAAAAGAATTATGTATGTTGAAACTTATCAAATACATCTTGAGCAAAAGTAGGTGTGTATTAACCATAGACAAATTATAATTATTTATTTATAGCTTTAGGCTTTTTCACGCATATGAAGATGGGCTGAGCAATAACCCTACATTTTATGCTCTGCAACCAAATTCGAGACTATGACATGTGGCAACCTCTCTTGATCTCAACGCCATGCTTTATTTTACCTGTACTAAATATTATATTTTTCTCTTCTAGTAAATATTTATTGATAATATAAAAAAAACATTCAAGTCATAGATTTATTTTACAAAAAACTTTTTCTAGAACTTTTTTTTTAAATAGGTCAATGTCACGTTTGTCACTTACGTAATAAATTATGATTTTATATTATAAAATACATAGAATAAGTGAAAGGTATAAAAAATTATTAAAAGGCAATATAATTTATAGATTTATTTAGTCTTCTTATTCATAACTCTACAGCTAGGGATGTTGAAAATGAAAAAAAATATCGCTATATCGATGTATCGATATTTATTAAAATATCAGTATTAGTGTCGATATATCAAAGGAAAAATATCGATGTATTGATTTATCGATTAAATCTCAATAAACACGAAAGTATTTTACTTATTCCGTTTTATTAGACAAAATTACAAAAATGTCAAGAACTAAAAGGCTATCTTCTTACTTTAAGACCTATTTAAGATATCAAACAAAATATATAAATAAATCAGATAAATCAATATTTGTCCGGCAGTGAAAATAGAAAAGCTTTGCTTTTAACATCCTCTGCTATCAGCAAGCTTCTATTGTTAGCTAGATAGATTTACGCTAGTCTCTCTGAAGGTATAGAGGAAGTCGTAAGTATCAAGTATATAAGTACTGAATTTAAAATACCACATAAAAAAGTAAACAATTTACGAGATGGAATTGAGGTTATTAAGATATTAACACTGACAATGACTATACTTGCAAAATGGCGGCGAATAATATAAAATAGGTACATGCAATATATTCAGATGTCAATGAATGCAACGTAACAAAACATAATACTCAATATTTTCAGATTTCAGCGACGTCAGTGCCATAAGAATTAAAAAAATATCGTTTTCGATACAATTTTCGATACTGGATATTTTTTAGCAATATATCGTTACAAAATATGTCGCCCAAAATATCGATATTAAATTGAAAGTATCGATATATCGATGTATCGATATTTATTCGACAAGCCTATCTACGGCGAACAAAAATTGGACTATTGTCTATGCTCTATAAAAAAATTGAAGTTGGTACTTTAACATCGCTTTTGTAGTTGCGTTTTCAGCATTATCATGGCTAATGTGCTATTTTAATTAGTAAATTAATAGAACGTGCCTCTAAAAAGTTTATTACACGTACAGTGCAAAGACTATTTCTTATTTCAGACGATTATATGATTACATGCTCTCATTTGACAAATTGCGCTAGACCGCATAAATAAAATGGCAGCCCTACCACGTAGAATAATCAAAGAGACACAGCGATTGATGCAGGAGCCGGTGCCGGGAATCAGCGCGGTGCCCAGTGAGAACAATGCGCGCTATTTCCACGTTATCGTGACCGGCCCGGAGGACTCGCCGTTTGAAGGAGGCCTTTTTAAATTAGAACTATTCCTGCCAGAGGACTACCCTATGTCAGCGCCTAAGGTTAGGTTTATTACTAAAATTTATCATCCGAATATAGATCGACTGGGTCGCATATGCCTCGATATTTTGAAAGACAAATGGAGTCCCGCACTGCAGATCCGCACGGTGCTCCTCTCGATCCAGGCGTTACTATCGGCGCCTAACCCCGACGACCCGCTCGCAAACGACGTCGCCGAACTGTGGAAAGTGAACGAGAGCGAAGCCATCCGAAACGCCAAGGAGTGGACCAGGAGATACGCCATGGACAACTGAGCGCCTCCCGACTCCCGTCGCAGTCGCAGCCAGTGCCTCCCCCACACGCTACACTATGTGGACGTATCTAACATATATATCATGATTTTAAGAGTGCAAGTTATATTTTACTACCTAGATCGAGTAACTTGTGAAGAGACAATTGTGGATAAATTTTTATTATCGGCGGACGTCGCCTCCGCCGCCGCGGCGCTCCGGCCTTGCGCCTGCTCAGGTCAACCTCTTGCATTTCCTCATAGCCTCGCCCTTCATTGTCTCAGTGTAGTCCAAAACTCCCACAGATTATTGTTTACCTTATCACATGTAGCTTCGTTATGATATTAGGTATGCATATTTTTTTACTATAATTACAAATAGCTAAATAATTAAATTACCGAGACCTTTATGTATATACATCATAGTTGATCAAATTTGGTTAATTTTATACAAAGGATAGTGTATTGTCACAAAGGTTTAATTCCTTTGTCAATTTTATCAGCTTGTGCAAGACATTAATATCTGTTTTTGATCTCTATGGATACTGTTTTTTTATCATATAAAGTGCAAGGTTAATTAATTTATTTTCCAGTGATTATCTCTGTTTTAGCATGTGGTATGGTTTTTAAATAATTATTGAATTTTATTTTAAATTTATTCATTTTAATGAATCTTGTGTATTTATGTCTTGTATAAAAAGTTATCAATAAATTGTATTTATGTAAATTTGATTTGGCTTTGTGAGCAACTTGAAAATACATAATAAACAAATGCTAATTCCTTTTTTATTTCACAGCGGTCCTTCCTGTATTGTGTGTTATTCTTATACTACTCAGTGCTATGTTTATGTATAATTTAAAAATAAACTCTAGATAAATAATGGAAATATTTTAATTTTGAGTGATTCTTAAGTTTCAGAATAAATTAAAAAAACAAAATGGATAACCCATTCATCATTCATTTAATCAATAGAAAATAACAATGACAAGCATTTTTTTTTTAGCATAAAATGGCATTTATCATAGAAACAAGCAAACAGCCTTCAATAGTAATTTGCACAATAAAAGTGTAGAGCTGCATCAACATAATTTAATAAAGGTGGGTATTATATAAAACACCTTTGGAAGTTGTGGGCTTCTTTTATGTGTAATGGAATTCATTTGGTATACAAGTAAATGATTTAGTTATACAAATTGGAAATTGTAATTTAATATATGTTACATATATTATTTTTATCTTCATATATGTACTATAGTAAATTTAAAGATATCAGCTTAATAAGATATGGACCCCAGAAAGCCTCAGAAACTACTGGTCTAGTACAGTTATAATATATTTTCAATTGAAAATAATAACTTTACATTTAATTAGGCTCCTGCCTAAGAGTTTAAATATTTTTCACCTTCACCTTTTTTCCACAGAGCAGAATAGTCATCAAGAATCCAGTTTCAAGAAACTCTACTTACCAACCAAAATTAAATTGTTTTGAGTGATTTAAATTTGTTCTTTGAGACTTTTCTTTCAAAATAATTGTATAGGTTTTTTCTAGAGAAATTATACTAAACTATTTAGGTTAAATCAATAAAAATAGAAATACAGGGATATTATGATAGATATTTATTAAGTCAAGATATGTTTTTATTAAAAAAGACATTAGATTTTTCAATTTAAATTATAGTCACTACGGTAGGTTTTAAAACGAATATGTTAAATTCAAAGTAATTATTTATATGGCAACACTGTATTAAGCTAGGTGCTTACGATAAGTGTTTCTTGAACTAATAATTAGATAACATTCGTAGAAAATACTTATTCTATCCATTTATAATTTTATATTGAGATATTATTTTATAAAATAATAAGCAATTGAGCAATTAACTGAATTCAAAAATATTCGAAATATATTGCCTTACCTTGCTATAAGCGGGATACAGCGTGAAGCTATGTATGTGTGAAACCAACGCCGCATTTTATTTTATTGGACGACAATATTAAATTAATAAAAATATATAATTTTAATTACCATTCCGTCGAGACAACATCGAACACACAACCATTACTCAAATCCAAACCTTGGGAACAAAAGTAAATAAAACACAACCCTAAATTTGTTCAGTTTATTCTTAACTTTAATGCAGACTAGAATAATACTCTTAGAAATGAGAACAACAATAGTTATTTCACATGTTAGTTAGTGTTCCTACAATATATCAGCTTTCACAATAAAATGCTTTTTATTATCTGGGTTTCAATGTAAATATAAATAAATCTTATTCACAAAGGCTAGCAATATAAAATTACATCAGACTGTACTATCATACATATATGAAAAAAACATACAAGGGGCGATGACCAGTGACTATTTATAGATAAACTAAATTTTCAATCATTATTATTTTTTTTTTTTTATGAAGACGTCAAAATAGACACTGGTCTAGCAACACAACGAAGAAGGTTAAATGTCAAAGTCTACAATTTATATAGAAAGCATCAAAAACTCGGGATAATATGGAAGCGGGAGTTAATACTAAAGGTGTCTTACATTTAAAGGTTGTCAAAATATTATTTTTCATTTATACATAGATAATAAAGACTCGTCCTCAGAGTGCTAAGCTTAGCTAAGGGACAGGTTACATACGCTATAGCCACACTATAAAATTTACAAAATATGACATTTTTGAAACGCTACACGATAATGCTCCATATTATATTATATATTCACTAATCAATTCATATATAAACGATCACTTCGAGATTCCCTCAACCGAGACTCGAATCCCGACTTAGGTTGGAAACTCCCATCAGTCGCTAAATAGCTATTTAATATTCAACTTATGTTATTGGTGTTACAACATATAAAAATAAAAAATGAAATTCGAAACCACGACTAATATGGAATGATATATTTTTTAAATTCTAAAAATATGGCAACATTCGAACTAAAAGCTATGACAAGAAAGGTCTTATTGTCTATGGCAGAAAGGCAACGGCTAGTGCAATGAAGATCAATCAATTTATATTGACTTTAACTTATTTAATATACAATCTAAGCAGATATGAGCTCAAATACATAATATATACGGTATACAATTAATAAATTATTAAATGGAATAATATGTATACACATTTGATAATAATTTCTTTACGGTCTTTGCACTTGCCTGGCGTTTTAAAAAAATATAGTGCTTTATACAAAGAAACGTCAAACATACTTTTTAAAGCTTAGGTTTGCTAAAATGAAGCCTACAGATTAAATATGAACGTAAAATGACATATTTTTGTTTTTTTTTTTTTAATTTTATTTAGAAGCTAAGGATAGCAAGCAAGTGCAAAATTTCCGTTTTTTTTTAATATATTAACTTAGAACTAACCTTATATAGCCACTTAAGCATTTTTAAGCATTCTGAACGTAAACATCACATCACTTATATTATGAGTTTGAGTATTCCTTCAATAGCTACACTAAAGGTCGATGAACTTCTTATAACAAACTATATATAACCTAAAATCACACACACACACACAGTACACAGTATCAATGATACTGGAGGAAGGTCACGTAAAAAGCATGAGGGCCCCCAACAGGAGGAGGGCATGCATGAAGAGGTTAATGACTGTGGACGAGGCGAAAGAGGTATGCAGGGACCGTAGCGTTTGGCGCTCCGGAACTCTGACTACCCCGTTAGGAATAAAGCGTGAAGTTAAGTAAGTAAGTATAACCTAAAATTCCAAATTTTCGCGTTCTCGTAGAAATTTCGAGGATTCCTCCCCTACAATCCCCAAGGAGGCTATTTATCAAATTTTATTTTTCTATTGTATTTATTTTTTTGCTTTGAAATAATATTAGTGATAAAAAAGATATTTAATATTAAATGTATGAAAGTAACAGTTCATCTTTAAAAAATAAGGGCTAAAAATAATTCGTAAGTTAATTTGAAACGAAAATAAAAAAAACAATAAATTTAAAAAAAAAACAGTTTTGAAATATTACTTGTCAAAGCATGATTTTTTTAGAAGAAAACTGAATAGAAATCTGAATATTATGTACTATATACTTTTTAAATATTATTTCTCCAAAAGAAAGGTAACATATTGATACTTTTTTTAATTCGACATAATAAGTTCAACGACCTTTGCTATTTAAAACATTACAGGGCAGTTACACACGATATGTAGGTACATATTAAATACAACTTAATTATACCAAAAATCGAAACACACATCGATATTTATGAGCAATAATAAAATACTACAATTTAACTAATTATTGAAAGAAAAAAGATATTAAAATTGTGAGAAAAAAAAAGAAAACCGACTTCAAAAAATAGGTACAATTATTACAACAGATCTTAACTAAATTTAAATCAACCACATCAGAAACACTAGCTATCATATAAAAAAAGAATAATCAAAAATGGTTTACCCATTAAAAAGTTACCATACAAAAAATTCAAATTAATAACCTTCTTTAACTTAATTTAGATTGACGACTCCAGATTTTTAATTTAATTTAAGATTAATAAAAACCTAATACTTTTCATAGACAATATATATAAATATATATATATATATATATATATATATATATATATATATATATAATTTAGTACAGCGTTTCCCAACCTGCGGTCCGCGAGTAAATATATGGGAGTCCGCAGTGTCATCTCTGGACTATACATAAATCGCTTATTAAATGCAAAAAGACCGCAAAATAGCGACACCAACCTACACATTATTTTTTTTCATAATAAAAAGTTATAATTACTTTCTGTATTTTTTTTTGTATCTGTAATAACTATTTTTTTTTAACTTCACGCTGTATCCCGCATATAGCGGGGTAGGCAGAGGGAACCAGAGAACCTAGTGTTAAGACACTCCATTCTCTTTCGTTTTTTTTTCTTTTGTTTTTTTCATTGCGTGTTGAGTGGCAGAACTCAACGCAACGTTTTGCCTTGTTACCAAACCCAAGAAATGAAAATACTAAATTTTACATTTCCTGGTGTGGGAATCGAACCCACAACCTGTCGCGTTTACAGACGCACGCTTGTGTCTTTGCGCCACGACAGGCGTTCTATAATTAAAATATTATTATTATTTTATTAACCTCAATTCGGCGGAAAGTGGGGAACGGCATTGTTGAAAGAAAATGGAGTGTCTTAACACTAGGTTCTCTGGCTCCCTCTGCCTACCTTGCTATATGCGGGTTACAGCGTGAAGTTAAAAAAATTAACCCTTTCGCTACCAGAGTCACATATATGTGACGACCAAATTTTTTTACCAGAGCGAGACAGACGTTCATTACCAGTTTATGACAATAGTTTGTTCCAGATTGTACCATACATAGATGGGTTATGTTATAAAACAATAAAATACATACAGAATGTTAGTGGTCTGGTAAAATTGCTAATTTCACTTAGAATGTTATAAATACATCCCACAAAAATTAATGACAATTGATATAATATTAAAATAATAAAACATCTGTTTGTCTCATGAGGCCCTGGTAGCGAAAGGGTTAAGGGGGTCCGTGAAAACTGTGCTTGATTTCCTAAGGATTCCTTCGCAATTCTTTTATGGGACAATGTGTATGCTTTTACAATAGGATCCCAGAAAACTTCTAAGAACTTTCCATTTTACAATTTAAAAAAATGTGAAGACGTTTGTGTGTTAAAGGTTATTACCTAATTACTGATTTTATAAATGATAACACGCCTTGGGAATGAAATGCTCGCTCCAGTCTGTTTCAAAGGTATCATTGTCACTAATAAAGAATTGTAAACCATTGACGAATCAAAAAAAAAATCCCGCTGAGTTTCTTGCGCCGGTTCTTGTCAGGTCTGAGGCATTAAATTTAGTGAACCGGTGGTAAATTATTTGACGTTCAAAAAATGAGGCATATAACTTCTTATTTATAAAATTATTTGACTTTGACTTTAAGGGTCCGTGGACTAAAAAAGGTTGAGAAACGCTGATTTAGTACATACATTCATTTATACAATACGATTATACGATTAATTTAAATAACTTTATATAAATAATAACATATATTAGTGAGTATCGGATTACAATAGAACTTTCTAGGCCATCTATTTAATTCTTAAGCTAATAAAACAAAAAAAAAATTGTGATGGGGCACTTATCCTTTATTTTATCGTGAAACGTCTATGTTACCGAATTGCTTTTAAAGTAAAAAATTAAAATAAATAAATAGAAACGAGCGAGAGCGCAAGTTTCGCGCAGTTAACGCGGTACCCCTCCCTCGCCGCCCCGCTAGACCCAGACCCAGACCCAGACTCAAAGTCATAACAGCGAGCTGACTATATAAGTGAAATATTCAAACCACATTTTTGTTTCTAGAACTAATAGTTTTGTAATTATTAAGATACGATGATATAGACCTTTTCGTTACAGTCCACTTTTTAAACATGGTACGCGTATGTATCGGCGCGATTTATAGACGTTTCACGTAAAAAAAAAAATACTTTTTCAAAATTGTAACTGTCATCATAAAACAAAAAATATGAACCATTCATATATTTTTAATCTGTATTTAATATTTAAATAACATTTATTATGTACTCTATTACAAATAAAATTTACCTTCTGTATTTGACAGAATTAAATTTTGATACAAACATTATCTATGATCTTATTAAATATATAAAAAAAAAATAACCAAAAAGCAATCCGACACACACATACACACATACACAAAACCTCCTAAACATATTAAATGAAACTATTTTAACTGAATTAATCGCGTATATTTTAGTATTCGCAAGTACATTTTTGGAAACCCGACGTTTCGAACCCCTTAAGGTAGTCCGTCATCATATCAAAAATTACCCCATAATTCTTCAAGATATTATTCATCTGATTCATATGGCCCAAAATTTTTGACACTTTTGGCATAATAAAACGAATAAGATAGGGACGAGGCCAGGTTGTGGGTTCGATTCCCACCCAGGAAATGGAAATATTAAATATTATTCACTATTTTCATTTCTTCGCTTTGATAACAAGGTAAGGCGCGGCGTTGAATTCCGCCACTCAGCACGCAATGCCTCAATTCGGCGGAAAGTGGGGAACGGAGTGTTTTAACACTAGGTTCTCTGATTCCCTCCTGCTATATGCAGGATATGGCATGAAGCTAATATATATTTTCATAAGAACACATTTTATTATGCCAAAAGTGCCAATTTTTTTTTATGGATAACGGATGGCAAACGAGCAGAAGGACCACCTGATGGTAAGTGGCTACCTTCACCCGTAGACATCTACAACACCACATAACGATACAGATGGAAGGGCAGGACAATGTAGTAGTTCGCTATCGGTACCACCACATTTTGGGGAAAGGATGGGGTGGGAAAGGGGAAAACCTGGCTTACACGCCATCGAACCGGAACACATTATAAGATATTTGGCGGTTCGTCTTTGACATGACAGTGGTCGCGAGCCAGTCGAAAGACGAACCTCCTACCACCAAACTACTGGGATACCCGCACTTACGGGATGCTACCCAGCAGCGGATGGGAATTGTATTCTAACCCCGTCCCCTCACAGGAAGAAATATGGACCATATGAATCAGAAATTGAAGAATTATCCAATACTAACATACGCGATTAATCCAGTACAAAACAATATCATTTAATATATGTAAAAATAATTAAAATCATGAAACTCCTAAATACATACATACACACATACATATGTGTGTAGTAGCCCCGTTCTCTCTCCGCTCTCCGCTCTCCGCTCTCTGGTGGTGGCACTTGATGCGCGTTATATGAACACTGGGTTCTCTTGTCCGGTGAGCAGGCGGAACATTGATGTTGGCATTGTTTTCATTAGTATCTGTAATTTTTAGTAAAGAATGTAAGTCTATAATTATTATATTGATAAATGAGACTGTAAACGCGACAGGTTGTGGGTTCGATTCCCACTAAGTCCTACGAAGAAGTGAAAAATAATAAAGCGTGAAGCTAAAAAAATTGTAGCCTTTTTTTAAGAAAGTAATGCGGAGGGAGAATTATGATATTTAGCATCGTTAAAGTGTTCATGGAGCAGAAGTACTACATTATATTTATAAATATTTATAATGTTATTATACAAAAATGTACTCTTTTTGTACTTCAAACACATTATATAAAGTGTATAACAAATATATGGTAATATACCTACATATTTTATTAATTCTAACATAAAGCAAAATATTTTAAAGGTATCATTGTCATTAATAAAGAATTGTAAACCATTGTCAAATATATAAAAAAAAAGAAAAGTCCCGCTGAGTTTCTTGCGCCGGTTCTTCTCAGGTCTGAGGCATTAAATTTAGTGAACCGGTGGTAAATTATTTGACGTTCAAAAAATGAAGCTTGTAACTTCTTATTATTTACTATTTCTTATTTCTTATTATTTCTTATTACTTCTTATTTTGAATAAAATTATTTGACTTTGACTTTATTTAAAAAATCTTTACTACATAATAAGATAAATACGATTTTAAGATTTACATTAATATAACTGCATTATTTTTAAAAAATAAATTAATTTACATATGGATGAAAAAAAAATTCAAATAAAAAAAAACTCCGTAAGAGACATATTCAGATCGTACTATATCCAAATATTAACACAAAATTCGTACATATATGTCGCGAAAGCCGAGTCTAAGGGAGTAGCGACATAATCACCAACCTCGGACGTCATGGTCAGTGTGCTCTCAACACGCAATGCCTCAATTTGGCAGAAAGTGGTGAACGGAAATGTTGAAAGAGAATGGAGTGTCTTAACACTAGATTCTCTGGTTCCCATCCCGCTATATGCGGGATACAGCGTGAAGTTAAAAAAAAAACAAATCTCACCTCCCCAACAGAAGTGGCAAGTAGGTTAACAATCCTCTCGTGAGGCACCGCCACCACGCTCTGCGAGTTGATCTCTATGATGCGGTGTCCCACGCGCACGCCGCCGCGCTCCGCGATGCCGCCGCGCAGCAAACTGCAAATCTGATGTTACCAATAAATTAGTATATATAGGGAAAATGTAGTCTATTTATTTATTTATTGATCCACCAACGTTTGTTTACATCTGTACATACAATATATTCAGTACACAGTACTAATCTAGGTGTAACAAACACATATAGGCAGATACATCCTGCTTAGTTAAAACAAAATTAATTCCTAAGTGCGAATAATATAATAATAAGAAAAAAAAAACACACAAAAAAATAGCAAGTGTGATGTTAAAAAATATATATTTAAGATGACTGGTTTTTTGTATTTAACATTAATGGAATCTTATTGATTGAATCTACATGAATATCTTATAGGTCACTGTACTCATTAACCAACTTGCAGAGTCTAGGAACGGGGGAGTTTGAATCAAACACAGTTTTCCGGTGTGGTGGGCAGAGGGGGGTTATTTTATAAGGTGGAGCCCTTGTTGGTACACGTATATTAAATTTAATTATTAATTGAGGGCAATCAATTCCACTGGTGAAAATTTTGGAGACAAAAATAGATACAACCACCTTCTACGTTCTTCTAAAGAAGTCATTCGGAAATGTTAGGCTATGGTGCAGTGGCGAAAATGTTAGTTAAGCAAGCCGGTAATTTTTTTAATAACTGAACTATAGAATATTGGCGACAACTTTTTTTTTAGATATTCGAGATGTCAAAGCTTGTTTTTTTTGCGATTTCCAATATTTTCCTGGCTATTTTTAATTTTTTAGCTCCCCACCTTTCTTGATCTTGTTTTTCTATTTTCCTGGTGACCTCTTTTTTAAGTCTCATACTTGTACTTTAAAAAATAAGGCAAGCCGGTGGGAGCCGTGTTGTATGAACGCCTCGGCACTGCTATGGTGTCTCAATCGATAATATATAAGGTTACCTAGCAGAAATCGCTCATTAAACGATACGGGCGCCTTTTGTACATATATTTTGTTTTATATTTCTGTATATTTCTTTGGGTGTACAATAAAGATTATTATTATTACATAAATTAAGGCCGTCCTGGCATTGAGGGCCACTTGCTCTGATCGCCATTTTCATTTCCCTGCTCTGGTAAAATTAAATGTGGCGTTGAGTTCCGCTACTAAACGAAAAGGAAAGTGAAGAACGATGTATCTTACATATAGAATTATAGGGACCTAATAAAAAAAAAATGACTTTGATTTTTTGTCACAAAACAACTTAATACAACAATCTGTATTGATTTTGATCCTTACTAATATTATAAATGCGAAAGTAACTCTGTCTGTCTGTCTGTTACGCTTTCACGCCTAAACCACTCAACCGATTTTGATGAAATTCGGTATGAAGATAGAACTGAACTTGAGAAAGGACGTAGGATACTTTTTATTGCGAAAAAAATGGTAGAAAGGGTTGAAATAGGGGATGAAAGTTTGTATGGAAACCTTATTGTCAAACATAAAATCAAGTAAGATTGTTCAACTGTTTACAACTTTCACACCTAAACCACTTAATCAATTTTGACAAATAGTCTAGACCTTGGAAAAGACTACTCCTAGGCTACTCCTTATCATGTAGCGCGATATAACCGAATTCCACGCGGGCGAAGCCGCGGGCGGAAAGCTAGTAATATATAATTACTATAATTAAAAAAAAATCTTTTCAAAAAACTTAAATGTACAGATCTATATTGACGTTTCTCAAAAAATCATATTTTTTAAATAGGTCACTATAATTTTAAAGGTGGGGTATGTTGATACAGGAAGCTGTAGCTTCTTGTATAGGCACTAGGAGCTGAGAAACCGTGCCACGGAGGATCTAGGGCCGATTCCCTATCGAGGGTCGTATGACGTATTCTGATATATAAGCGATATATTATCAAACTTCATGTAAGTTAAGTAGTTTTAGCGTGAAAGAATAACAAACACACAAAGAATAACACAACATCCTCGCAAATGCCTTATAGCACAAAGGTTGTAATGTGTTCGTTTCCTTTTCGAGTTCAAAAAATATACTCAGTAAGCAAATTTAACACGATTTAATTATTTAACAAAAACAAATACAAATAATAAATTGTATTTAAAATAGCAACTTTTCTTCAAAAACGGGGAAGAAGAGGAAGAAATAAGGTACTCTATTTTCCATATAAGTATACTTACCACACCATTCTGCACACTAAATCCGAGTTGATACTTGGTGTCCGGCCGTTTTATCTTGACCTCCACAACGGGCGCGCACGGTACTACGGTAAGTTTCACCACAGTCTGGTTTTTAGAGTTCTTTATGTACGTCTGGCAAGTGGACAAAGGTAGACCAACCAGGCTCACACCGTTTATGGCTATTATTTGGTCTCCTGTAAAAATAATATTAAAAAATTAATAAATAAATATATTTAGGGAAAGAAAAACAGTCGGTTACGCATGTCACACGTCGTCACACCCTACACTCGACTACAGATGGACTATATACGTTAGTATAGCGTGGAGACCCGTCACCACGGCCAGCGTCGCCACGTCAACAATTCGGTTTATACCCGCATCAATAGATGTTTCACATCAAAAATTATAGAGACCGGTGTGGGAAAGTGGAACTGTCTGATAACGAACGTGATTGGTTGTGGATTCGATTCCTACTCAGGGTCATTATTATTATATTTAAAATGTTTTCTTTTCCCTGCTCTAGTAAGACATAATGGGACGTTAAGTTCCGCCAACTCGCTTTGTCTTGAATTTGGACGGAAAGTGCCGAACGAAGTGTCTTGACACCAGATTTTATCTGACTACAATGTTAATACGAGATAACGCGTGAAGCTAAAAAAATAAGGAAATAATCCACACAAACGAAGTCACGGGACACAGCTAGTTAACCTTTTCTATATAATTAAATAAAATATCTGACCTGTCGTAACGCAGAGGCACAAGCACCAAAACTGCGACGGGAAGTGGGTTCGATTCCCACTATAGGTAATGAAAATATTAAATACTAGTTGAGTACCACCATTCAGCACGAAACACCTCAATCTGGCGGAAAGTAGGGAACGGAAATCTTAAAGAGAACAGAGTGTCTTAACACTAGGTTCTCAGGTTCCCTCTGCCTACCCTGCTATATGCGGGATACAGTGTGAAGTTAAAAAAAAATTTTTTTTTACCAATATTAAGTTGTCCACATCTAGCAGCGGCCCCAGCGGGAGCTAAGTTAGCTATGACGACGGTCGGCAACATCGAGCCCCACCCAGACTCCACCACCACCACACCTAGTATCTCGCCTTTTGTTTTTGGTACTACCACTTCTTTTTGGAGCTCCTATTAAGTTAAAAAAATAATAATAAATACATTCCTTATGTGGGACATCGTCTATGTTGGTCTGTACTGTAAACACTATGTAAATAAAGGCAAGCCGGTAAATTAAGGGAAGCCGATGTATATTTAGGGAAGCTGGTATATATATATATATATATAGGGAAGCCGGTATATATATATTTAGGGAAGCCGATATATTTAGGGAAGTCGGTATAGGATTAAGTCAAGGTATTTCGTAATTTCACTATACAATTTTGGCAATGACCTTTTTTTTAGGTCTATAAGATGTCAGAGCTTGTTTTTTTTTGCAATTTTATGCCCATTATATATATATTCATGGCAACCTTTTTTATAGGTCTCATACTTCTACTTTGAATAGTTAGGCAAGCCAGTGGGAATCGAGTTGTATGGACGCTTCGCCACTGATAGGAAATGATCATATTTAAATTATTTCATTTTCTCGCTCTCTTAAGACAAAGTACGTTTAAAATGCAATATTTCAATTCGGGCGGAAAGTACAGGACGGAGTGTTTTGACACTAGGTTCTATTCGCCTACCCTCCTATACAGCATGACTGTAAAAATATATATAAAATAACACTACAAAAACAGCACTAATAAAATTACATCGTCCATTATATTTTTACTTTCAATATAAAAACTAATTTATAAATCCATACCAAGCGTGAATACGTTGATAAATCAACTTGCATATACGAATTTCTAAATATCAACAGCTATAATGCTTCATTTAAAGAGTAAAAAAAAAAAAACAAAAAACAATGTCCAAATATACATAGAAACAGAACATACATATAAAACTTAATGAAAAACATACATTCCATTCAACTTATCAACTAATTCACGCCTTAAATACACACCAAACACTAAAAAAAATACCTTTTTAGCAAACATCTGCAGTTCATCACCAAATATCTCTTGGCTGTTCAACACTTCTTGATAGTCCATTTCCTTAACAAAACTATGGTCCTCTATACCGTTGGCCTTCAGGAACTCCATATACGCCACTTGGAACGCCTGCCCTATAGACTGAGCTATGAACTGCGCCTGAAACGCGGTCGATACCATTTTTAAGCAAAAAAAAAAACAAAAAATTATCAAAATTAGTCTACCTATGACCACAGACTACTGTAAATTGTTCGAAACGTCAGTGCACAAATGTATGTTCCAAAAATTAAATTATACGCGATTAATCGAGTTAAAATATGTCCGTTTGAATGTATTAAAAATCGCGAAAATCTAATATATCATTAATTTTATAGTGTTATACGAGCGTATTGAGCAAATAATGGAAGTTAACTAAATAAAATATAATTATTAGTAATAAAATGCAATCATTGGTGGAACTCGTTAGTGATTAATTGATTTTTGTGGTCAATTTTTATTGTATAAAGAGACGAAATAAGAAACATGGCGTAGTTTTTGAACTAATTTAAAAATGTCACACAAATCAAAATGAGTATACACTTTATTAGAATTATGCTTTGAAGTTATTTTTTTTTATATTCATTATAAGAAACATAAGCAATATACACTATAACTTTTTATTTATATACAATTCACATAATTTGCATCATTTTTGACAATTAACCTACAGTTTCTTATAAAAAGTCTGGTCTGGTAACAAGGCAAAGCGCGGCGTTGAGTTCTGCCGCTCAGCACACAATTTTGCCTTAACTCGGCGGAAAGTGGGGAAAGGCAAAGAAAGGAGTGTATTAACGCTAGGTTCTCAAGTGCCCGCTGCCTACCCCGCTATGTGCGGGATCACAGCGTGAAAAAAAAAAGTCTTACCTCTTCACTTTCAAAAACATGACATATCATTTTAGGCGTACGGTTCAATTTCGGTTGATCTGAATCGTTTTCGTGTGGAACAAAACGTCTCCTCGCCATTAGGACCACCAAGTCCCCAATATCAGCTATGTAAGAGATGGTCCTTAACGCGTGGTCCAGCATTATTTCCTTCAATTCTGTATTTAGGACCATTATTTTCTCCGTTGAAATAAATAAGTCCACTTCTGTACTCGGTTGATTCTCCCCTTCTGGTGCCTGAAATCAAATTCACGAAAGATTAAACATTATTTTTTTTTATATTTTTGAAGTGAAACTTCTTTAGAATCTTTGCAATTAAAAACTTAATGTAACGAAAATGCGTCACGATAAATAAACAATCATATTAAAAGTATAGAATTAGGTCGGTGAGAGAATGAGATAGAAAATACGATACACAGTAACATAGTGAGTATTAATTTTTTCGAATTTAAAAATACATATTAGTTATGTACTAATACTTAAAAATCATTTTTTTACATTAATATACTAACGCCTGTCGTGGCGCAGAGGACGACTGTAAACGCGACAGGTTGTGGGTTCGATTCCCACTCCAGGAAATGTAAAATTTAGTATTTTCATTTCTTGGGTTTGGTAACAAGGCAAAGCGCGGCGTTGAGTTCCGCCACTCAACACGCAATACCTCAATTCGGCGGTAAGTGGGGAACGGAATTATTGAAAGAGAATGGAGTGTCTTAACACTAGGTTGCCTACCCTGCTATATGCGGGATACAGCGTGAATTAAAAAAAAATAATAATATTATATACTAAAAAAATCATCTCATAGTCTTTTTGAAGTTTCTCTTATACCGTGTCTCACAAATCCATTTTTTAATAATTAAAAAAAAAATCACCAAATTATTTTAAAAAAAGGGCTTAAAAAACTTACCAGGGCCTAAACATTCCAATGAAAGCATGTGAGAAGGTGTTAAAATTAGTATATGTCATAAGAAGCATGCAGTTTATGTAACCATGCACATTTAAGTTTAAAAGAAATTTAGTTTTTTGAGATGGCTAGTGCGATTTGTGTACGACTGTAACTACGCGGTACCGAAATTCTACCAACTAGCATTTTGATAAGCTACAAAAATTTCAATATTTTGTTTTCATTATACCATACTTAGCTTTCAAATTAAATGAAACGTAAACTTAACAATGATTTTCAATTTACACCAATAAAAGACCAATAAATCAACAATTACATGTGACAGACAAACAAACAAACAAAATCTAGCCTAAACAATTTGAATTCGACCTTAATTTTAGTGACGGCCTCTTCCACCATATTCTTTTTGGGCCTCTTCTTGCGTCTCCTCGAGTCCTCGTCGACCTCTACAGAGCCAAGGAAGGCGAGACGGAAGACCGCCGCGGGCGCCGCGTATACACCCGAGTACGGGCCGTCGCATCCCCACTGCGGGACACACCGGCTAACCTCCTCGCGATCTCACATACCCTCGTTTTTCACCGAATTTTATATTTAATTGTATTGCTGTCTCTCTAACATCTATTTAAACGCGATTTTAACGTACCTTAAGGTGTTATGGGTAGAAATTGATTATTTTTAATAATAAAATCGATTTTAGTAAGCGAATAGATCGATTATATAATAAAAACGTTAATACGGTTATCGATACATCTTATAAATATATAATATAAACCTTAAAGAACGTTATTATGGGACCTATTATTTATATTTTTAAAGGATTCGTGACGTTTGAGTGAAGAGACAGCGGCCGAACCGTTTTGCTTGTTTTAAGGTTAAAGACGACAAGAATTTCGTTTTTTTAAATTAATTATTTAATTTCGCGCGTAAGCTGGCATAAGCTAAGCCATAGAAAAGCTCGATAAAAACTCTCATAATTCCAATCCACATGTCATAAAAATTTGGCAAATGCTATCAAAAACTTTACGATTCGTTCATAAATTTCCAAACCATATTAAAATTGCACCAACAAGCCAATTCGTTTGCAAAAGCAAGCAAAACAACTCGAATACACACAAATTAACAATGATATGTGAGAAGCGAGTTCGTCATTATGAAAGCTGACCTAACGACCTTCCCAGGATGGCACCAAGATTCGATTCTGTGCGAAGCTACCGTCCGTGGACACCTTGCCGGTGTGAATCGGGTATGTTCATGCTGTACGTGCGTGTATGAATAACGTGCTTGGAAGCGCGAATTATTGTATTAGCGAAAGCGAACCGCCGAAAGTGAACTCACCTTAAAATGACCATGCATCAATTATTTAATAAGAAAAAAAAATCACAAATCCTACAAAATTCAACAAAATATCGATTTTCGGAGGCGATTAATGGTAAAAACTTAAATAATTACACAAACTCAAATAATGATCACAAAAAATAGGAACTAGGCTGTATACATCACAATCTTAATCTTTTTAGTCGACTGAAAAAAAAAATTTCGTATGCTACCTAAAGGAAAAGGTTGCATTCATTTAAGCAAAGCTAAGCGCAAGCTCAGTTACAAACATCCAGAGGAGGCTAGCCGGCCAATAAATCCGATTCCTGGGTCGGGGTGAGGAATACACTGAAAAAAATACTCTAATGCCAAGTAAATAAGGCCGTAACTTGTTTGGCAGGAGCTTAGGTACGTACTATTACTATAGTTGTAGTATTCGGGCATAGGACAGGATATCCCACTAGCATTCTCAAAACACTAAACCTAGAGAGCATGAAATTACAGGTAAATAGGGATACGTGCAATTTTTCTTATTAAATTCAATATTAATGATAAAATCACATAAAAATGTATGGGTATTTGGTTTATAGATACTTGAATAAATATTTGCTGTTGGAAAGAGACAAAATTTTATTTTTTTTAATATGTACGTATAACTTTTGGTAAAGGGATCTAAGGCTATATATATTTACAATACTCGAATATTAAACATGCAATCCAATGATAATTTTGAAAAAAAAAAAATAGTCTAAATTAAAAACATGATCGTACATATTCTAAAACAAAATCATTTTAATAATAAAAACACTTATTAATATTTGTTGTGCTTGAGATGTATCTGATGGAAAATCACGTTTGTGAGTTCGAATATTTCTTTGATTTTGCCAAAAGGGTAAAACAGTATAGCATAGTGATATATCACTACTTGCTACCTGCCTACCTCGAAAATACAATAAATAATAATGAATAAGAATGAAAAAGAAAACCAAACTGTTTACAAAAATTACGAGTTGCGGACTGTGTGTAAAATTTACCATAAAAAATTCATTTATTTATTTAATTCTTTATTACACCAACAACAATTATAACAAAAATTATAACAAATTAAAAAAAAACAAAAGAAGTAAGTAAAACTTTGGTGTAAAGGCGGCCTTATCACCACAGTTGATCTCTTCCAGGCAATCCCTACCATGAAAAAGAAAATAATGTGCAGAGATATAGATAGGTTGGCGTACAAATGATATTAATATTTTCTTAATTTAAAATTCATATGCAGGAGAGGTGCAGAAAGCCAATATTTTTCATAATAATCCGTTACATACACAATAATACAGTATTTCATACATACACTTTTATATAAAGTGACATACGTTGCCAAGACAACGCGTGTTTTACGCGTCAACGAGGAAAATAATAATACTAAGGAATATTATATATTATGTGATTTTAAGCATTTAAATAACCAAATAACCAATCAAAGTTATATAATCACAGTAAGAGATGCGAGATAGAGCGAGACAGATAGCATTGAGCAACTAACGATTTTCTTGATATCGATTAAAATTTGACCAAATCGAATAATATAAAATCGATTTTTTATTTAAAAATCAAAAAAAATCGTTCCCCACTTTCCGCCGAATTGAGACATCGCGTAGCGGAACTCAACGCAACTTTTTATTACCAGAACGAGGAAATGAAAATACTAGATATTATTTAACATTTTCATTTCCTGGAGTGGGAATCGAAGCCACAACCTGCCGTGTCCACACGCTTGTGATACTGCGCCACAACATATCTCATTAACGGAACGTGGGGAACGGAAATGTTCAAAAGAGAACAGAGTGCCTTAGCACTAGGTTATCTAATTCCCTGTGCTTACCCCGCTAAGTGCGGGATACAGCGTGAAGCTAAAAAAAAAATCAAGAAAATCGTCGATAAGAACGTGGAGAAGGAAGGTATAGTAATTTCATGCTCATTGAAACTACATATAGTATTGTATGGTATGTCACCGATTCACACGGGCAATGTAACAACGTCCGTTATATAAAAACATGAGAATGCCTGTTATACGTAAGAAAATGTGTAAATATACTTATTATATATTAATAATAAATAATTTAATATTTAAAATCTCCATATATTGCGTTAACAGTTTAGTAACAATTGGAACCCCCAATTATTTAAGTTAGATATAGATATATGTTACTGTAAAAATACTGAATATTAGTAAAACTTCAGTAATTTAAATAAAATAAATTCTGTATTTACCAACTCATACTGGTAAATACCAGTATAAGTTGGTAAATAAGGAATTTATGAAAACGATCGATTATTCGAGCATTTACCATAAAAAATGATAAATATTAAGTTAAAATCAAAATATAACAAATTTTCTACTGCATTATATTATATTTTACTGGTAAACTTTAAGATTTAACACAATTTACAGTAACATATATACAATAGCATGCAATATTTAACCCTCCAACTCTTTCATTAATAAAAACCAGTAATTTTCCATAAAATGTGACATTATGGATAATAACACCCCAATAATTATAAAAAAAAATGATTCTCTTAAATATATAATAATAATCTACTATTAAAATCTACCCTAGGCCATACCTTGATTCTGGAAACAGCTTCTTCAGCTTGCAGCATTCTAGTAGCTTTAGTGGGTTGACCTTCACAGGCGAGTTGAGTAGAGCCTAGGTACCGAGCTCTGAACAGCACTCCTTCTATGAGAACTGATGCCATATCTGAAAATATTATAGTCCATGATAAATAAAAATCGTAAGATCACTTTGGTAAAGTGGGACAATGTGTAAACGTTATAATAAAAAGCGAAACTCTTGAAATAATTTATATATACGAATTCAGATGAAAACTATAGTAAAATTTTTAAAAATAATTTTAATTCTAAAATTTGATAGAACCTTTAGTTATAGCGTCTTTAAGGGTTGACAAGTGTTAATACAGCCGCCTCTTTAACTATAGCTCTCTCTGGAAAATTGTTACTCAATACATACATAGCTTCGCGCTGTATCTAACATATAGCAGGGAAGGCAGAGGGAACCTAGTATTAAGACATTCCGTTTCCCACTTTCCGCCGAATTGAGGCATTGCGTGCTGAGTGTCGAAATTCAGCGCCGCGCTTTGCCTTGTTACCAAACCCAGGAAATGAAAAATTCCATTTCCTTGAGTGAGAATCGAACCCACAACCTGTCGCGTTTGCAGTCGCACGCTTGTGCCTCTACGCCACGACAGGCGTTAACGCGTAACATTTTTTTTTAAATAAGTAATGTCTATAAAACTTTTTACATGAAAATAAATTAAAATTCAACCGGATTAGTCGAATATATTTAGGTATTCGACTGTACATTTCTAGAATATTCGACGTTTCGAACATTTCACAGTAGTCCGTGGTCATAGATAGATCTACCTTAAAGTATTTCATTTAAAATGTGTAATAATACCGAAAGATGAGATCGTATAATGATACGAAATTATAAAAAAAACTAAAAAAAATCATTAACTTACCGTCATATATTCCAATAGAAGCATAAGAAAATAAATACAGAAGTAAATATATATGTATATATTTGTATATAGTTGTGTTCACAAATAAATATGTATTATTTTTAACTCACCATCTTTATTCTTGCTTTTCTTTTTTCCATCTTTATCCTATAAAGAAATTAAAAAAAGTATAATTAATATTGAAAATATCTTCTAAGGTAATTCACATAAACAATTAAATTTTTTAATAACAAAAACATAATATTCACATACATACATACATAGCTTCACACTGTATCCCGCATATAGCAGGGTAGGCAGAGGAAACTTAGTGTTAAGACCCTCCGTTCACCACTTTCCGCCGAAAAGAGGCATTGCGTGCTGAGTAATTTTTTATTTTTTTATTTTTATTTTATTTATTTAAAGGTTCACCAGCAGTTGTTACAATAATTCACTTAAAACTAAAACATGCAATACAGTTTGAAGACAATTGTACAACTATATTAAGGTAAACACAGCTTGCTAATTATGACCTTGATGACATGTTTTCTTAATACTAATCCTTAAAATTTAATTTAACAAAAAAAGAGTAAAAGTTATAATGATATGACAAGTATGTTATTTATGATTAATTAATTATTTAATTTAGTGGCAGTGGGGATATTTAATATGTGTGTCTTAACTTTGCAAAGAATTTATGATGGAAATTATTTATGGAATCAAAAAAAACGTCAGTCACCATACTATATTCATTTAAAAGTTTACTTATACGAGGGATCGTTGAATTAGCACCAAGTATAGTGCGACGAAATGGTATAGACAGTGACGTAATTTTTGTTCTTGGGCGACAACGAGGTACTCTAAAATTAAGGCTACTTAGAATTTGAGGACAGTCAATATGGCTATTTAAAATTTTATAAATAAAACGTATATCTAATAACCTCCTACGATTGTCTAGTGAAATCATATTAAAATGTAATAATCTCGCGTCATACGAAATTATTTTTTTAGCATTTCCTGCAGAGAATGCTAGATTCCACATAAAACGTTTTTGAAGACGTTCCAACCTCAATATGTGTGTTGCATAATGTGGTCGCCACACTACACTCCCATATTCCAAAATGCTTTTAACAAAAGTATTATACAAAATAATCTTTGTGCTTGGTTTAAGAAAACTTTTTGACATGCGAATAACGAACCATAATTTTCTTGAAGCTTTCTTAATTGTCCGATCAATATGAGGTACAAAGGTCAACTTTGAATCTATTACTATGCCTAAGTCCTTGAAAGATGTAACCTCTTCAAGGATTTCATTATTAATAGCGTATGATGAGGAGTAAGACTGTAAATTTCGCGTGAATTTTATATGTCTACATTTAGCTACATTTATGGACATTCCATTGTCATCGCACCATTGAACCAAGCAATCGATGTCCTTTTGCAAGAGGACTGATTCCTCTAATGTTCTTACAGCTCTTATAAATTTAAGATCATCGGCAAATATAAACGGAATCGAATTCTCAAAACATATCACAATATCATTCAAGAAAATATTGAAAAGAGAAGGTCCCAGGTGTGAACCTTGAGGCACTCCTGAGGAAATAACTTGAATTTCTGAATTGTATCCATTCAATACTACATAAAAGGAACGACGTCTTAAATACGATGAAAGCCAGCTCAATACAGAGCCTGAGTATCCGTAGGCAGCTAATTTATTTATTAATAAGTCATGTGGTACACGGTCAAAGGCCTTGCTCAAATCGGTATAGACAGCATCTATTTGTAAGTGCTTGTCCATAGCTTGAGTTAAGGAGTCAGTGAATGTCACAAGATTAGTGATAGTCGATCTGCCTTTTACAAATCCGTGTTGATGTTCCGTCAAAGATGGCTTAAAGTGAAAGGTGATGAAGGGACAAATAAGGTCCTCAAATATTTTGGCAAAGTGTGACAGTATAGATATTGGTCGGTAATTTTTGACCATAGTTTCATCATCTTGTTTGTGCACAGGAACGACTTTAGCCTCTTTCCATTTAACAGGAAATACGCCCGTTGTGAGAGATAT
>JAKGSA010000135.1:115103-199260 GCA_033558755.1 Philaethria dido
TCTTTGTGCTTGGTTTAAGAAAACTTTTTGACATGCGAATAACGAACCATAATTTTCTTGAAGCTTTCTTAATTGTCCGATCAATATGAGGTACAAAGGTCAACTTTGAATCTATTACTATGCCTAAGTCCTTGAAAGATGTAACCTCTTCAAGGATTTCATTATTAATAGCGTATGATGAGGAGTAAGACTGTAAATTTCGCGTGAATTTTATATGTCTACATTTAGCTACATTTATGGAATGTCCATTGTCATCGCACCATTGAACCAAGCAATCGATGTCCTTTTGCAAGAGGACTGATTCCTCTAATGTTCTTACAGCTCTTATAAATTTAAGATCATCGGCAAATATAAACGGAATCGAATTCTCAAAACATATCACAATATCATTCAAGAAAATATTGAAAAGAGAAGGTCCCAGGTGTGAACCTTGAGGCACTCCTGAGGAAATAACTTGAATTTCTGAGTTGTATCCATTCAATACTACATAAAAGGAACGACGTCTTAAATACGATGAAAGCCAGCTCAATACAGAGCCTGAGTATCCGTAGGCAGCTAATTTATTTATTAATAAGTCATGTGGTACACGGTCAAAGGCCTTGCTCAAATCGGTATAGACAGCACCTCTTTGTAAGTGCTTGTCCATAGCGTGAGTTATGGAGTCAGTGAATGTCACAAGATTAGTGATAGTCGATCTGCCTTTTACAAATCCGTGTTGATGTTCCGTCAAAGATGGCTTAAAGTGAAAGGTGATGAAGGGACAAATAAGGTCCTCAAATATTTTGGCAAAATGTGACAGTATAGATATTGGTCGGTAATTTTTGACCATAGTTTCATCATCTTGTTTGTGCACAGGAACGACTTTAGCCTCTTTCCATTTAACAGGAAATACGCCCGTTGTGAGAGATATATTGTACAAATAATAAAGTGGCAGAGACAGATTACATGCACACCTAACAATAAACAAGGATGGAATATTGTCTGACCCAGCCCCCTTAGAGACGTCTAGAGTTTTAAGTTTATCAAGTATTTCTTTTTCGGTAATCTGTATGTGTGATAGAGTGGTATTAGTTTTTTGAACAGAATTTAAATTATTAAGAGCATTGAAGTTACTGAAACTGGCATTAGATTTATAAACGGATGCAAAATATTGAGCAAAAAGATTACAAGAATCTTTTCCATTACTAGTAATTATTTCACCATTACTTAATGTTTCTGGATATGTACTTAACTTTTTTTGAGAACTTTTTACAAAATTAAAAAAGTATTTAGGATTTTTTTTAATATTTTCTTCAGTACTATGAATGTATGTCTTATATGACTCTGAAGCTAGTTTTTTACAGCGTCTACTTAACAATTTAAGTGTAAGTTCATCCATAGGATTGTTATATATTTTATACCGTTCCTTTATTTTCTTTTTTTCATTTAAGCATTTCTTAAATTTTTTGGAAAGCCAAACTGGGAGGTTTTTACATTTAAGATTTGACAAAGGTATGAACATGTCAATAGATTTTCTTAATATGTTGTAAAATTTTGATACCATTTCATCAACAGATGCACATATATCAAACTCCAAATACCAATTTATATCCTTTAAATATTTATTAATGGAATCAAAATCTGCTTTATAAAAATTTAATCTTAAAGTATTGCTAATTTTTAGTCTAGCTGACGTTTTAATGTTAATTAATGTTGTTAATGTTTTTAATGTTGTTGTTTGTTGTTAATGGAACTCAATGCCCCGCTTTACCTTGTTAACAAACCCAGGAAATGAAAACTTTCATTTCCTGGAGTGGAAATCGAACCCACAACCTGTGGCCTTTACAGTTGCACGCTTGCGCCTCTGCGCCACGACAGGTGTTAAAAAATTAAAAAGCTTACTATACTGATGTTAATATATTTCATGCTATTATTATTCTCTCAGGAAGCTAATTCTTATGATTTCACTGTAAAAGTATTATTTATAATTAAAATTTTAACAAGAAATTAAAACCGTCTTCAAATAAAATGCACTAAAACGTACAACTATTACGAATAACTCCAAAACTACTCCTCCAATCTTAAGTAAATTTAGATGGGCCACATCGGGAACAGCTATTACATAAAAAATGAATCAACAAAATTGGTCCACTCAGTAGAAAGTTAAGCCAGTGGTAGTGTCCTGTAGTCCTAACAACATTGACATCTTCATGTTAACACATTCGCGCCCGGCTATATTCTTACGTTTCTAATTCTCTGTACGGCGAATGGAAAGAAAATCTGAAGCTGTTTGCCGCTAACTTGTATGCCAAGGGGAGGATAAAAAGTATAAAATTAGCTTTGAAATATCAATGTTGAAAATATTAAAAAATAATTTGAAATGACGTGAATTTACGTCAGCGCCAACCAGGAGAAAAATTTTAAATGACGTGAATTCATGTCAGCAATTAACGGTTCAAAACCGCTTGTAATAAATAAAAAATATTTAATTTTTATTTTAAATATTATTTACCTTCCCATTGTGCAAAGTTTCGTCATCTCTGTGATCAGACGCATCGTGCGAGTGGTCGCGGTTGGTCCCCGTCGACCCGCCAGATGGCATCACCGTACGGGACTTGGGTTTACGCCAACCCTGGCAAAAACAAATTATATATAACAACTAATCTTTTTAATTTCCATATATTTTTTTTAACTTTACGCTGTATCTTGCATATAGCAGGGTAGGCAGAGAGAACCTGAGAACCTAGTGTTAAGACACTCCGTTCTGATTCAACATTTCCGTTCCTCACTTTCCGCCGGATTGAGGCATTGCTGCTGAGTGGCGGAACTCAACGCCGCGCTTTGCTTCCATATTTAGATATATTCGAATAACTTTCTACCAACGAAAATAACGTGAACGAAGGTCATTACAAAGACATTAAATTAATAAAATAAATGCTTTTCACACAGTTCCACATGTTTGACATACATGTCCTTATTAATCGCTCGTGGCTAACGCAAAGAGTATTTTATATGTCAACTGATCTACTAGTTTTTCTTTGTCTTTTCGCAGGAGGTCTAATCAAATCTAATCAAAGAGGAATATCTATAATAATTGTTTTTTTAACTTCACGCTGTATCCCGCATATAGCAGGGTAGGCAGAGGGAACCTGAGAACCTAGTGTTAAGACACTCCGTTCTATTTCAACAAATCCGTTCCCCACTTTCCGCCAGATTGAGGCATTGCGTGTTGAGTGGCGGAACTCAACGCCGCGCTTTGCTTTGTTACCAAACCCAGAAAATGAAAATACTTAATTTCCTAGAGAACCCACAACCTGTCGCTTTATAGTCGCACACTTGTGCCTCTGCGCCACGACAGGCGTTAATTATTGTTAGTGTTGTAAATTACATCTATATATTTTGACGCTATCGTATCGTGGTGCACTGCCTTATAGTACATATGGTGGTTCCGAGTTCAATTTTCACTCGATGTTACGATTACATTTAAATTACTTTTATTTCTCCGATCCAGTGAGGAAAGTGCGGCGTTGAATTCCGCCATTTAAAATGTAATGTTTTATAATTACAGACAATGGGGAACGGAAAGTAAGCAATAGGTTCTTTCTGTTTTCTTGGCTATACGCATGAAAATAAATAAAATTTTATGTTAATCCATTACAATATTACTATTATATTATATATTTCCTTTTTACAAAAGCAAAACATTCATAAAAGTTAGATTTATTAAGTTAGCAACTTAAATACTAAAGAATATTGGACGCTTAAAGGAACTATTTATGTAGTTCATATAAGTCTATTCAAAATCAAAATCTAAATATTCTCTATTCAAGTAGGCTATTACAAGCACTTTCAAATCGTCAATTTACAAAGGTGTCATTCGTGTCAGTCCTAACGGAAGCTACGTTCTAAGTAATACCGAAAAGAGACATAAAATTTACCATTCCTGGCTAAGAATTAGTTAGAAAAAGTACGAACAATGCGTTTGTAGTGAATAAAATAAAAACCTACAATAAATAACTAAATGTAATCGATATATACGTTATACTATAAACGCATATATTTATCGCTTAACAACAAACAAGTCATTAAATTATCATTAAAAATAACGTTACACCGACGTCTTATAGGTTGTATAAGAAAGTAATAACAAATTAATTATTATTTAATAATTTACAATATCTACCGGTTTTGTAAGACAAAGAGTTAAATTTCGTCAATCAACACGAATAATCTAGAATTCGGACAAAAAGTCGACAACGGAGTGTTTTAACACTACATCTTCCTTGACCCTGAAATTGCTAATACATTTTGTCTTAATATTGAATACTTATATCGATGATAATATTAAAAAAACAATTATTTTCAACTAAAAAGAGACATTTAAAAATATTTTTTATTATCCTGGCAAGTGTCATAGGTTCGGACACGTGTGCAAATTTGACGGCAAGAAGTAGGTCAAAATTCAAAAAAGCATTGCATACATATACCTTACATACATGACATGAGTGAAGTTGACCTTAGAATCACAGTAAGCTAACTAAAATGCACTTTTTGTAAACAATAAATTATTAAAATTTACGATGAAAAGAGATAGGGATTATTTTAAAAAGGTGGGTAAAGAGAAAAAATAATGAATAGTTATTGACAATTTTAAAGCAGTACTGATTTTCACATTTTAAAATTTTACCATCAACAAAACCATACAAAGAAGTATCATAATATGAATGAAAGCAAAGCGCAGCGTTGAGTTCCGCCACTCAACACGCAATGCCTCAATTTGGCGGGAAGTGGGGAACGGAGTGTCTTAACACTAGGTTCCCTCTGCCTACCCTGCTATATGCCGGATACAGCGTGAAGCTATGTATGTATGTATGTATGTATGTATAAAAAATATAGGGTACACAACGTGATAAAACGTTCTAAGATCCAATAAGGACAAAGCGCAGCGTTGAATTCCGCCATTTAAAACGTATTGTTTCGAAATTACAGACAAAGTGGAAAGGAAAGTAAGCAATAGGTTCTTTCTGCTTTCTTTGCTATACGCGGGATATGCGTGAATATAAATATACTTTTTTTTTCTTTTTTTTTTAGCTTCACGTTTTATCCCGCATGTAGCAGGGTAGACAGATATAATCCGAGTACCTAGAATTGAGGCATTGAGTGATAAAACGTTCTTAGTCTTCAATAGTGATGTACCTATAACCTCTCACTAAATCTCTCCATACTACCCACCTTTTTCTCCTCATCTTTATGTCCATCACTAACAGCATCACTCGTACACTCATTATCCTCAGAATTTACCTTATTTACAGTATTATTGTTATTGTTTGCGTCATTAGATGTCAAATCTACATGATTTTCAATAGAATAATTTAAATTTTCCAAATTATCATCGTCATTTTCGTTAATTTCACTTGCACTTTCACAGTTTAACTCCAAAATAATTTTTAAATTTTGACTATTTTCAACTAAACAACTATTTTCTTCTTCTTCCATAATGTTATATTAAATATCGCTTATATTTTTATATTAAAACGTATATACATTTGTTAGTTCCCAAAGATAAGGTTATCGTATCGTACATGTACTCGCATTTAGTGAGGAAACGATATGATACTGACTGGTCGGCCACCGGTTGGCGGTGACTTAATGCCTTGTCAAAGATTACGAAAAATATATGTATTTACGACCTACGTACGTCATTCCGTCGCAGTTGTTAAAACATACTGACTAAACAAGCTATAGCCGTGGGTTCGATTCCATTTTGAGACATTTTTACTACAAAAAAAAGCAAAAGGTTCAAAATCTTTGCCACATAACAAAGTAATCAGAGAGTACCTAGTGACGAGACACTCCGTTTTTCACTTTCCCCCAAATCAAGTCATTGCGCGTTATGTGGCGAAATTTATCAACGCATAGTTTTTCATAAATATTAATACATACATACATAGCTTCACGCTGTATCCCGCATATAGCAGTGTAGGCAGAGGGAATCTAGTGTTAAGACACTCTTTCTTTTCTTTACATAAATATTAATACTAAAATATATAACCAAATAAAATAATCATTCAAAACAATAACCGTCTCCAAGAGACAAACACTTCAAGGCACACCCAAAAACGCCACACAAATATTCTTTGACCAGTATAATATGAGAGCAAGGTCAAACATTACTCGACTAAACGCTCATTGCGATCCACAGTTGGCAATTGCTTCACGCACTGAATCATCTTTAAGAACAGTTATAATTCATTACGGCGTGTAAATAATCATTCTTCTGATAGTATAGTGGTTAAAAAGTCAAAATTACTAAGCTGAAGCTGTGGGTTCAATCTCAGAATATTTAGTTTATAAATTAAACTATATATAATATTAAGAAAATAATTCGACAGAAAGTGGTGAACGGAATATCTTAACACTAGATTCTCTCTGCCTACATTGCTATATGCGGGATACAGCGTGAAGGTAAAAAAAAAATTAGAACTTTTCTCCGCATATCAGGGTAGTCAGAGAGACCCTAGTGTTACGACACTCGGTTACCCACTTTTCGCCAGAAATTGAGATACTGTATGCTGAGTTTTGGAACATAACACCGCATTTTGTTTACCAGAGTGGGGAAAAAAAAAATTGAATAAGCATTAAGATTAATTAGAATGTGAATAAATGATTAGATAAATTCTGTTTTAATTTTACGTAAAAAAAATTTATTAGAATTTACAGATAAAAATTAACTTAAAAAATGGCCTCAAATAATTATTAAGCCTGTCGTGGCGCAGAGGCACAAGTGTGCGACTGTAAGCGTGACAGGTTGTGGGTTCGATTCCCACTCCAGGAAATGTAAAATTTAGTATTTTCATTTCTTGGGTTTGGTAACAAGGCAAAGCGCGGCGTTGAGTTCCGCCACTCAACGCCTCAATTCGGCGTAAAGTGGGGAATGGAATAGTTGCCTTAGCACTAGATTTTCTGGTTTCCTCTGCCTACCCTGCTATATGCGGGATACAGCGTGAAGTTAAAAAAAAAATTAAATTATTTACTTTGTACTAACATAAATTTTCGCTCGCGAATATTACGCTATATTCACAAAAAAAAAACTACCATATTGACAAAATCATTAAAACAGGTAAAAATATTTTATACAAGGAACTAAAAAATAAAATAATAATATATTTATAACAAAAAACGTAGGAAATCGTTAACCGCTTATCGAATAGCGGTCAATTGAAACTCGTTTTTGAAACACGCCATACGTAATAACATTTCGCGTCTGAAGGTTTTTTCGATTATATAATCTAGACATAAATACGTGAAGCAAAAACTTTGTATCCCTTTTTACGAAAATTACGCGGACAGAGGAGCATGAAACTTGGCACACTTATAGTTTACTAGTGTCCCCGTTGACGCGTTAACAACGCGTCCTATTAACGTATGTATATGTCACTTTATATAAACATGGATATCAAACCTTAGTATGTGTGTAAAATTTATTTTATTAATTTTATATATTTTTTTGTATTATTTTAAAAAGATACTATCTTTCTGCATTCCTTCGCTATATAAACTATAAGTGTGCCAAGTTCCATGCTCCTCCGTTCGTAACAGGAGTACAAAATTTTTGTTTCACTTATTTATATATATATATATATATATATATATATATATATATATATATATATATATATATATATATATATATATATAGCGAAGGAGTGCAAAATGGTAATATCTTTTTAAAATAATGCACAAATATATATTAAATTAATAAAATAAATGTTATACACACTACCATGCTTTAACATCCATGTTAACATAACGTGTTATATATGTACATTGCTAGGCAACGCGTTGTTAACGCGTCCACGGGGACACTAGTATAACATAATACGTGAGGCTGATTATAAGCGCTAGTGGTTATGGGTTCGATTCCCACACGAGGACTTGTTTTTGTTTTTATCTGTTAACACATTCACGACCGCTGACGTGAATTCATGTCATTTCAAATTATTATACTTTTTATCCTCCCCTTGACGACACAAGTTTCCGACAATCGGCTTCAGAATTTCATTATATTTGTCGGTACTCAGAATTACAAACGTAGAAAAATAGCTGAGATCGAATATGTCCAGGTGAATAAGCTATCGAGTCACCTGATGTTAAGTGATTCCCGCTGCCAATGGACATTTACAACACCAGATATACCATCAAGGCGATGCGGACTTTAAAAATGTATATATTTAAATCATTTTCATTTAAGTAAGACAAAGCACGGCGTTGAGTTCCGCCGAATATTGGTTTTCTTTACTTTTATCTGAAAATGGTGAAGCTTGAAAAAATATTTATAATAATATAATATAACTTACTTTATCGTCGAAAAAGCCTTGGTCGTCCGTTCTTTGTTGTCCTAAAAGTCTGTCCGTTTCCAAATCTGTATCTGCTTCGTCTGAAAAAATAATATTATTAAAAAAGAGATATGAAGAAAAATCTATCATTACACTCATGTGACAATCTTGGGCCGTGAGTTCGAATCCCGCCTAGGGGATTGCTTATATTTAAAATATTTTCGTTTCCGCGGTTAGCTTTAAGCTTGGCATTAAGTACCGCCATTCAATATCCTACATCGATTAAACGAGTGCAAAGTAAACTAGAGAATGGCTTAATACTAGATTGAAATCTTTTTAGGTTTTCTTGGAAATGTAACGCCTGTCGTGGCGCAAAAGCACAAGCGTGCGACTGTAAACGCGACAGGATGTGGGTTCGATTCCCACTCCAGGACGTGTTAGTATTTTCATTTCCTGGGTTTGGTAATAAGGCAAAGCGCGGCGTTGAGTTCCGCCACTCAGCACGCAATGCCTCAATTCGGCGGAAAATGGGGGACGGAGTGTTTTAACAATAAGTTCCATCTGCCTACCCTGCTATATGCAGGATACAGCGTGAAGTTATGTATGTATGTATGTATTATATATATGTTTGAATATTTTTTAACCGGTAATCACACATTTAGGATAAGAACTCCATTGTTAGAAAACGTTTTCACTATTTTAGTGCTTATGCTTGTTATAGCTTATTTACAAGCAAGCAAAGCAAGGGCAAAACATAGTTTAAAGTAAAATACCTTCATCACCACTTGCTGGTTTAATTTCAACTGATTCCGTACTTTGGGCTGAGGATGGCCTTTTCCTAGAAACAAAAAAGTATAATACAAATGTTTGTAAGTACATGAAATTATATTATTTTAAAAGAAATAAAAATTATGGTCCACAATGTTTAAAATAATGTACATCTATATCTATCATATAAATTTTGTAGCACTTCCCAAATTTTTGCAATATTTTTGTATTTATTCAAATTAGCGTCCCCGTTGACGCGTTAACAACGCGTTGACTTTAGCAATGTATGTATATGTCACTTTAAATAAACATAGAAGTCAAACCAAATAGTGTGTGTAACATTTATTTTGTTAATTTAATATACTATTTGTGTATTATTTAAAAAAAATGTTAGAATTCTGCACTCCTTGTCTATATAAACTATAAGTGTGCCAAGTTTCATGATCCAGCGTTCGCGTAATTTTCGTAAAAAGGGATCCAAAGTTTTTGCTTCACGTATTTATATATAGATATTATTACAATAAAATCAATAATAAATAATAAATACCTAGGATATACATCATCATGGACATGATGTGTAGAGTGCGGCGTATGTGGAGCCGTGTCCGGTCTGTGCGGGGCCGGAGCGGGCGGGGGCGGCGCTGATGCTGTGTTAAAAACTATCATATTTATTATTTACATGAAGTGATATGATAGTGAAGCTATGTATGTTCACGCTGTATCCCGCATATAGCAGGGTAGGCTGAGGGAACCTAGTGTTAAGACACTCCGTTCCCCACTTTCCGTCGAATTGAGGCATTGCGTGCTGAGTGGCGGAACTCAACGCCGCGCTTTGCTTTGTTACCCAATCCAGGAAATGAAAATACAAAATACTACATTCCCTGGAGTAGGAATCGAACCCACAACCTGTCGTGTTTACAGTCGCACGCTTGAGCCTCCCGCAATAATAACCATATGCATAAATAATAAAAAGAAACTTGACTTCAAATAAAAGTAATTAAAAAGTTAAATTATGTACCCACAAACTACTCGTCAGATATTAATGAAATTTAAAAGAATCATCGAAATTGTTTTCTTTTTCTATAAGTTATATGGTAACACACATAAAAAACAAACAACTTGGGAACCTTCTCCTCGAAGGAGGATTTTTTATGGCTTACTGCATAAACTATGAGAATTGTGCATCTTTAAAATAGCACTTATATTAGCTTTAGCTTATATGTAAATATATGTACATATAAAAAAAGAAAAAAAAAAAATAAAAAAGATAATAATGATGTAGATATTCCACAGCCCTGTTTTAGTTTTCCATATGTTCCATAGCTCCTACGCATTGACCGGTGACCATCTCTGAGCAATTGGCTATGGTTACTCAGAGATGGATCCCGGGCCATGCGGCAGATTAAAAAATATTGTTGTCTCAAAGGGGCCTCTACGTGTTGGACCTGTGTCCCCACGCAAGCCTTCCAAAGGACCGGGCTCCTTTGAACCCGAGAACTTATAATGAGATACTCGTACATAATAATATAGATATAAATCAACAACAGCCTGTACATGCCAATTCAATCCATGTCTTTTGTTTATTATACATCGTAGACTCGTTAATTTAAATCTACCTTCATTTTAACTTGTTATTGATTTCTTAGCTTCTATTGTTTCAAATATGTAGTAATATGGGTGAATGGATATCTACAATTACTGTTTTAAGTCATTTTTTTGTAGTTATAAATGTTTGACGGTACTGGTGCACGGTAAAACTTGAAGGAGTTTATGATTTGCACCTTTAATCTAAAAGTACTGTAACAATGTATTACTTGAATAAATAAATAAAATAAATAATTAAAACGAGCCTCGAAACATAAAAACGTACTTCAAATACAAAATAATCAATTTGTACGTAGATTAAAAAATGCATGAAAAAAAAGTATGTGGAATTATTAAAAAAAAAAGAAACAAAATATAAAAGTATTTATTACAAATGTAATAATTATATAAAAAAATTTAAGAAGAAAGTTCTTACCCAGCGGATCTAAAGAGTGCAAGTCGGCATCAGACAGCATATGAGGGTCCGTATTAGTTCCGCTGTCTACAATTTCTTCTATTGTCACTGAATGGGTCTGCAAAAATATACAAATGAAATATTATTTTAAAATATGATTCACTTACTTTAAAGTAAAAAAAAAAATATCAAAAAATGTAACAAAGCCGGATTCGAACCTGTGCCTTTGGAAAACCATTCAAGCGCTCAAAACCAAATCATCACAGTTGATTAAGTTACAAATACAAAAATTTGCAATTATATAAAAAAAAAGAAAATATATGGCAGTACCTGTAATATCGGGTTGTTATTGTCAGTATCGGAAGCGTGTCCAGAAGACAGTCCATCTTCTACTATAGGCAGTGTCCGGCGACTCGGTTCTATTTACACAAACATGGAATTACACAAAAATTCAATATAAAAAAAAACAAAAAAACAACAAAATAACCAAGAGAGTAGCGCAGAGGCACGAATGTGTGACTGTAAACACGACAAGGTTATGGGTTCGACTCCCACTCCAGAAAATGAAAATATTAAATTATATTTAGTAATGAAAATTTTCATTACCTCGTTCTGGTACCAAGATAAAACGCGGCGTAGAGTTTCGCCACTGATCACGAAATACCTCTATTCAGCAGAAACTGGGGAACGGAAATTTTAAAAGAGAACGGAGTGTCTTAATACTAGGTTCTCTGATGCCTTCTGGCTAACCTGCGATGTGTGGGATACAGCGTGAAGCTAAAAACATTTTTTTTTTGTTTTAATGGATAAAGGATGGCAAACGACCAGACCATCTGATGGTAAGTGGTTACCTTCGCCCACGAACATCTACAACACCAGGAAACGAGATGTTCTAGATGCGTTGCCAACCTAGAGGATATAGATGGAAGGGGAGGACAATGTAGTAGTCCGCTATCGGAACCACCATATTTTCGGAAAAGGATGGGTGGGAAAGAGGAAAACCTGGCTTACATGCCATCGAACCGGATCACATCATAAGATATTTGGCGGTTCGTCTTTGATATGATAGTGGTCGCGAGCCAGACGGGGGACGAACCTCCTACCACCAAATTACTGGGATACCTGCTTCTTACGGGACGCTACCCAGCGGTGGAGGGGAATTGTATTCTAACCCCATCCCCTCACAGGGAGACAATACATATAATATCTTGTACAACCACTTACCTTTCATTTCAACCAATTCATTCTCCATGATAGCCATAGACAGCTCGCTAGCCGTATCGCTAGCAGTGGACAGCGCGAGAGCCGCGTGTATGTCGGCGTGCGCGTGCGTGTGTGCGTGCACGTCGGCGTGTACGTGTGAGGGCGACGCGCACACACTACCGTCGTGAACGAGGTGCGCTTGGAGAGCTGTTACGTCGGGGGTGGGGAAACGAGTGCGTTGTTTTTGCTGTAGAGGTAGATACAAATTGTTGATGAGATATAGAAGAGAGAGATATTTTCTATGATCATCGGGTCAAAATGTAGGTAACGGAATGAAGCTTTACAAGGCTTCACAATGCCTGCCATCAGCTGTGTTTTGAATTTAAAAAGTATGTTATAGGCTAAAAGGGCCATCGCCACTGAGTAAAACGTTTATATTTAAATAAAAGAACACAGTTAAATCACTTAACACAATATCTGCTATATGAATATAATAATAAAAAATGAGTGTGTAGTTGACATATGACAGAACGAAAGTATATAATATTTAGAAATATCTTTCTATTTCATATATAATTATGACTATCTGTGTTTTCTATTTTAAATAAATTATTTTTTGTCATAGCAAAAAACACTACCTATCTCACACTATCTCTATCTATGTATATCTATCTATCTCACACTTTCCCAAAAACTAATATTCATCTTTTTCGTGTCGCTTTTTCGTTACATCAAATTACACTAAGAGCTACTGCACACATTTCGACCACTATAACAATTGATTATATTCATATTTTGCAAAATCATTACCTGTAATCCCAAGAAGTCTGTATGATTGTTCATAGCGTGCGGCGAGTCGATACCCTCATTCTGCGGCCAGTCCGATTCACTGCCATCCATGCCGTTCTCCGATGGACATTCTTGGGTTTGCCTTCGAAGTTCATAATCTAACTCCTGTAGTTAAAACGACGAGTAAATATAACGCATTAAATGCCAAAAATTTGCTTAAAAATGTCGTAAATATGATAAAGTACAAGAATTATGTTATATTATGTTTTAATATACGAGTATTACGGATGAAAAGAAATAATATATTCATCTGCTAGTCTTAGGATTCATGTTCTTAATTTTTTTTGTGTGTTTTGGTACTAAGCTTTTTTTTTAACTTCACGCTGTATCCCGCATATAGCAGGGTAGGCAGAGGGAAGCCGAGAACCTAGTGTTAAGACACTCCATTCTCGTACAACAATTCCGTTCCCCATTTTAGGTGCAATTGAGGCACTTGGTACTACGTTCTTTCTGATTACCCTGCTATTCAGAATAAAGCATGAATCTGTTTTTTTTCAAAAATTAATATAGCAATTCATTAAAAATAAAAATCATAACAAATATATGTCTGTTAATAACTAAATATGTACTACGTTATATTAAATTCCTAATAAATATTAGAATATGATATAAAAAAATAATATTGTTTAAAGTGAAAATACGAGAACGGTATTGTTGAAAGAGAATGGAGTGTCTTAACACTAGGTTCTCAGGTTCCCTCTGCCTACCCTGCTATATGCGGGATACAGTGTGAAGCTAAAAAAAAGTAAATACGAAAAAAAAGAAAAAAGAAGTAAAAAATAATACCTGAAAGTTAACAATTTCATCTGTGCTGTTTTTATGTTGACCGGACAGTGTTGGGCATCTGAAGAACTCCTCTAAAACCTTCCTAGTCTCCGAGAACTCGTACAAATAGTCGAAGGCAGCGGAACCAGGAGGGGGAGTGTCATCTCTACTCTCTGTCACCACTCTCTGGAAATTCATAAATTTAATTTATTAATATGCATATTGTTATAATATGCATATTATCACATAGTATGTGATAGCTTTAAGGTTGTAGCAGGTTCGAATTCCACAGTGATTGTATTTAAAAAAGCAATTGAATCCCGACTTTGGAATCTACGCCTAAATAAAAATACAATAAAAAAAGAGAGATTGATAAGAGAATAGTGTAATCCAAAAATTGTACTACTGCGTAATGCAAGTTCATCACTGCTTTTATCTTATTAAGCCTAAAGTGAACCCTAGAAATAGTATTAAGTATTACTATTTGTTCATTTTTTTTTTGCAAAAGAATTTGCTTATCTATATATTTATATACTTGAAAACATATTCAAATACATAAGCCCTGAGACTAACAAAACAAATATCTATAACACAAATTATTTTATCAATTCTAACATTTCCAAGCACAAACCTGAGGAAAACCAGGTCTTGGCGATCTCTGTGCCTTTTGCCCAATACCATATCTTCGTGGTGACCCTTCGTATTCCGCTATCGGTAACTCCCCGATGACTCTAGTGACCCTCTTGTCCTCATCACCCGACAACCAGATCCCCGTGGGACTCCCCTCGCTTAACCTAACATCTTCCCTGGACCGCGATGAGTCACTATCATCACTTATATCACTTTTATTGTTCAACACGTCACTATCACCGTTTTTCATATTGTCTAAAGTCCTTCTAACGTTTAAGTCGATCTCATCGTCAGTCGCGTCCGGGTCCATTCTCAAACCTAGGGACACAGAATTCAATATCACTGAAAATAAAAGGAAAGAGAAAAAAGTTTATGAGTTTTGGTTAGAGGGATGGTTAAATAAATATAATGTTAGCCAATGTATTGTTTTAAGAAGAATTTAAAATGGCCAAAGATAAAAATAATGAAAATAATTATAATAAATTAACATATAGAAGAAACTATGAAAGATTAAAATTAATCTAAAAACTTCTTCAGATTAAATAAAATAATATTTAAAAAAAGTAGTTACTATAATATAAAGGTACTGATAATAGAAATACGATTAAGAATATCTAATATTTAAAAATAATAAGTAACTTCAAGGAAAGGAATGATGGACACACAAATCTAAGCAAATAAATATATAAGTAAAGCAACTCGATCTAAAATTACAAAAAAAAATACAAATAGTAGACGTAAAATAGAAATGATTATATCCCTTTTTACGAAAATTACGCGGACGGAGGAGCAGAATTCTCTCATTTTTTAAAAATAATGCATAAAAGTATATTAAATTAACAAAATAAATTTTACACACACTACCATTTAACACGAGAAGTCTCGATTTCGGGCGGAAAGCGAAGTGTCTAGACACTAGGTTCTATCTGATTAACCTGCTATGCGAGATAACGCGTGAAGCTGCTAAATCACATATATCTACTTTTCTTTCTTTCTTTTAACTTCACGCTTTATCCCGCATATAGCAGAGTAGGCAGAGGGAACCCGAGAACCTAGTGTTAAGACACTCCATTCTCTTTCAACATTTCCGTTCCCCACTTTCCGCCGAATTGAGGCATTGCGTGTTGAGTGACGGAACTCAACGCCGCGCTTTGCCTTATTACCAAACCCAAGAAATGAAAATACTAAATTTTACATTTCCTGGAGTCGAAACCACAACCTGCCACGTTTACAGTCGCACGCTTGTGATTCTGCGCCACGACAGGCGTTACATATATCTAGTATACAGATATATTTTTTAGCTACACGCTGTATCCCGTACATGGTAGGGTAGGCAGAGGGTATCTGAGAATCTAGTATTAGGACACTCCATTACCCACTTTCCACCGAATTGTGGCACTGCGTGCTAAATGACGGAACTCAACGCCGCGCTTTGCCATGTTACCAAACCCAGGAAAAGAACATACTAAACTTTTACATTAAGACATTCCGTTTACTTTTAACATTTTAGTTCCCCACCATAAATATAAGCCTGTATAAGTAAGCCATATGTGTTTAGCGAAGCAAAATTTCCTTTCAGCCATTAAACTTTATAAGCGCCTTCATACAAAATTCAAATAAGTTTTGTGAATTCAATTAACAAGCACTGTAGCGGCAATAAACCAATAGAAAACGTTATTAGTATGGATTAGTTTAAATAACAGATTAGACGTGAATAGACTTCATACACACGATTTAATACTATTTACTATTATGAAATCTGTTAAAATTTTAAGCTAAGGAAAGAAAAATATTGAGAAATGTATATATATAATTTTTAACGCAGTGGAATTCGAACTTGCCCATCCGTAGCTCTATAAGACACGTATTGCCTAATCGACTAAAGAGTTATAGGTTTCCAAGAGATGTAGGTTTGGCGCCCGCTAGGTTCAAATTTTTATATATTTCTAAATATGTGTATTTGGTTTCTATAGTATTAATTTATCGAAGTTATACCACACAATATTTGAACAGAATACATATAAAAATGGAAACTAACAAAAAATAAAAAGTAGAAGGAAGAATTATGAATGAATTATGAAGTGGGGAACGGAATTGTTGTAAGAGAACGGAGCGTCTTAACACTAGGTTGTCACGTTCCCTCTTCCTACCCTGCTATGTGCGGGATACAGTGTGAAGTTAAGAAAAAAAAGAAAAATTATGAATGAGGCCATCGTAGCGCATGGGACAGCGACTGTAAACGCGATAGTTGTGGCTTGATCTCCAATCAAGAGAATGAATACTAACATTTCCACGCTCTGATAACACAAAACGTACCATTGAGTTCCGCCACTCGACACGATTCATTCACGGGTTCACGTGGAAACCGGAGAACAGAGTGTTTTGACACTGACCCTTTAATGCCTCAATTCGGCGGAAAGTGGGGAACGGAATTGTTGAAAGAGAATGGAGTGTCTTAACACTAGGTTCTCTGGTTCCCTCTGCCTACCCCGCTACATGCGGGATACAGCGTAAAGTTAAAAAAAACCCTTTTATTCCCTTCTATACAATATAAAGCATGAGGCCGAAAAGAAAAAAGAAAAAACACAAAAATTACCTTTCCAGTCATCATTTTCATCAAATACCATAACTTCACCATCGGCGACGACGGCTATCGGACTGCTCTTCGCGCTGACGTCAATAGTTTTGTGGGGGTCCAGTATGGGAGAGCTGTTTTTGGGTATACCCATAGTATTCTGTTCTATTATCGGTTCGCGGTCACCATTCGTGTACGTGACCGGTGACGTGTGACGAGATATCATCTTTTTTGGTTCATTGTTTATTCTGTGTATGGATATCTAAAAATGGATAAAAAACTGTAAAAACTACTTATGAAGGCATAGCTTTTAGGAGAGCTAACCAGATATAATTAAGACTGTATGATAATGTATAAGAGTCATCGTAGAGGAGTGAATAAGAATTCGAATTTCATTCGGGGGTTATAACGTACCATAGAAATATTAAGAAATGCGCATGTTCTGAAGAAATAGAAAGTCTAAGGCTAGAAAGAAGGATATTTGTTACTATTTCAGGCGAAACTTCTGAACAGATTTAGATGTAACTTTATATTAATACAAGAATAACACATAGACTACAAATCATGAAGATTTTATATAATTTGGTCATACTATAACGAAATATGAGAGATGAACTTTGTAGCAAAGAGCTTAAATATATAAAAAAGAATAATTGCTATTATCTCGCCTGTCGTGGCGCAGACGCACAGGTAAACGCGACAGGTTGTATGATCCACTCCAGGAAATGGAATTTTTCATTTCCTGAGTTTAGTTACAAGGCAAAGCGCAGCATTCAGTTCCGCCACTCAGGATGCAATGCCTCAATTCGGCGGAGAGTGGGAAACAGAGTGTCTTAACACTAGGTTCCCTCTGCCTACCCTGCTATCCCTGCCATATGCGGGATACAGCGTGAAGCTATGTATGTATGTATTTAAATTATTTATAGCCTGATTTATGCGTGATGACCTAAAAAATAAATAAATATCACCCTATATAAAAGACTGAATATACTCACTTCATTATTAATATTATTATCCGTGTAATCAACAGTGTCTTTGGTCAAGGACCTCACTTTATTTCTCAGGTTGTGCTTGTGTGTGTTGCTGTGTCTCAGCTTGCGCACTGCCTTTGTGCGGCTTTGGGAGTACAGCTCTCTGCCACCAGCTATTTCAATTATTCTGGTAAAAAATAAAAACAATTAATCAAATGATGATTATGGGACTATGGCTGACTATGACTGGATTGTGGGTTCCAAGAGTTAATCGTTTGATAATATTTCTATACCAGGCGTGAATAGGTTAATAAGTCGATTAGCTTAACATGTAAAAAATATACGAGTAATTACTAGGCTGGCTGTATTTGAATCGGTGAGTGCTGAAACAATGAAAGTCATAAAAAAAGCAAAAATTCGTAATCGATTTAAACTAGCTTAGAAAGGCAAGATGCGTGTTGAGTAGAGAAACCATCAAAATTTGAAAATCCGGACTTACGTTGTTTCTGCACTCACCGATTCATTTGTAGGGTAAATATATTGATTAAATCATTCAAGAATTTTCAAGTAATATGTACATAAATATGATAAAAATCATTTCTTTAAAACACGCATTGAAAAAAGGTATGCATTTTCGATTTATCAACTTATTCACGCCTGATACTGTTTTAAGTCTATAATATAGGCTTCAGGGTTTGGTTACCATACGCCGAAGTTATTTTGTCACAAAGCAACAAACACCCTTAAATAGTAGATTTTCTAGATTCTTTCTACGCAAAAATAATTATGTAATTATTATTTATGGAGTTGGAGTTTCTATACATTTTTGTTTATTTTCATTGCTTGGCACGCATTAATATTGCAATACAATCATTTATTTCCCCCAACGAAAACTACCCTATTACATCTTAAACAAGTAGATCATTACAGTAACAGACAGTCGTCAATTATTATTACATCTATTCCAGTTATATAGATATAAAACAAAAGCGATATAAAAAACAACAGCTTAATAAGCCTGTCGTGGCGCAGAGGCACAAGTGTGCGACTGAAAACGCAACAGCTTGTGGGTTCGATTCCCACTCTAAGAAATGTAAAATTTAGTAAGGCGTAGCTGCGGTATAAAAACCATAATTTACCACGTAAAAGATAAAGAAGCAACATCTACCATCAAATATTTATATAGATTTAAGGGAAAAAATACTGACATACGCAGGCTGAGCCAATAGACAGAGATAAGGCGGTTGACCGAATCTTCCCTTTTGTTAGCAAAACACTTTTTTCTGGTTATTTATACATCTGATCAAGACCTAAATAAACATGGTAGAATGTAACCGATAAAGTTTTAGCTGCAACATCGCGTGAGCGGAATACTAAAACTTGTCTTGGGGACAAATACGACTTCTGTTTAAACAACGTCGATTATATCTTATATACGAGTATACTAGCTATATACCGACTTCGTTTGCCTGGATTAATAACATTTTCTTCTTCGTCTGTCGTGGCGCAGAGGCACAAGCGTGCGACTGTAAACGCGACAGGTTGTGGTTTCGATTCCCACTCCAGTAAATGGATTTTTTTATTTCCTGGGTTTGGTAACAAGGCCAAGCGCGGTGTTGAGTTGCGCCACTCAGCACGCAATGCCTCAATTCGGCGGAAAATGGCGGAAAATGGGGATAGAGTGTCTTCGCACTAGGTTCCCTCTGCCTACCCTGCTACATGCGGGATACGGCGTGAAGCTATGTATGCATGTATGTTTACTTAGGAACTTCAAGAAACCCCCTAATATATCACTGTTCTACAGCCAGTAGATTGTTGATTGTTCGTTGTCTCTCAACCACTCAGTAACACAAGAGTTATATATATTGATAAATATAATGTATAGCCCTTAAGGTTTAGAATTGGTCACGGGTTCGATTTTCATCGGGGTCACCGATTTTATTTCTGACTATCCTGCTTGATATGTGTTAGACTGCAATATGGTTTTGGCTGCAATCCACAGGCAGAACTGGTTTTTTATATTGGAAAAAAAAATCTGGTCTACCAAGTAATAAGTTTTACAGTAGGATAGTCTGCGAAATTGTAGTGTGAAGACACTCCGTTCTACACTTATTCAACTCATCATTGCATTCTGTCTTCTTTTGATAAATGAAAATGACTTGCATATGCTGAATGCAGTTGGAATCGACTCCGCAACCGCGCTTACATCACACGCTTTCCCACTGTGCCACGATTGCCTCAATCAGAAGCATTACACAAATTTAATATCAATTAAAGCTTAACTAACATTTCTGAGTTCAACTACCATATTCTCAACTTTAAATACTAAAACCTCTACTCTGTTAATTTTTAGCCATTTCATGTGGACACTAAACTCAAAGTAAACTAACATCGTGTACAGTCAGTAAGTGTAAACAGTAACATCTGTGTAAATGTTTATATCGAAATCCTTGTCTCTCGCACTTGGATAAGCTTCGCTGGAGGCTACAACTAATGCGACAGGGCAACTTAACATAACACAATACAATGATTATGGAATTATATACAAATTATGTTTTTTTTAAGAATATTGTGTCGAGACACTCCGTTTTCTGTTTTTCTTTCAATTTTAAAAAAATGCGAGGTTGAACCCGCAACAACTACGGTTAATTTAAACGACTGAGCCACGATGGCGTTTAATTTATTACGACCATTGTGATCATATGAGTTTTAGAAATGGTCTCGAATATATAGACCTCTTAACACAGGTTAAGGCAAATCAAATACCACACGACGAAATATTCAACTTTTATTTAATTTAACGAATTTTAATTTCTCTTTTAAGGTTCGGTACAAGGTTTCATAATTTAATACTTACATAATTATTACATAATACATATTTTTTTATTTAAATGAAATACGAAAAATGGAGCGTCTTTCATTAAGTTTTCTTTGTTCTTTGTGGGAAATGAGCGTAGATAAAAAATATATCTGTCAAATGAGATATTTGACGTCTGGTAGATGGATGTAGAGCGAATGACAAATAGGTCAAAACAATGTTTTTTTTATATGCTCAGCTCTAAAACGATCCGTAATAAAAGATAAGAAACACATGGTTTAACAGTTAAAGTAAAACCTGGGTATTTTTTACTTCTAAAAACTAAGAGAAGAAACTCTTTAGTTTATTATTATTAATAAGTCAATCAATGATATAAGATTCACTAGGGATACTTCTACCGCGTACATGTTGACTCTAAACATACTTGGACAGCTTCGCCGGTAAGTACTTGTTTATTTTAAAATGACGGTCTTTTGAAATATTTGCCTCCCACGGAATTGTAAGTTACACGTATGTTCTTACTCGTAAACAAAACAGTATGATTGGCGGCAACCATTTTATAGTAAAAGTCAAAAAAAAAAACTTATTATAGAAGATTATTTTTTGTATAATAATCAATGTACAATCTACAAAATAACTTGATAATTTAACAAGTCAGTTGACTAAATAAAAAATCAATTAATATTTCAACAACGTCAAAATTGGTCCACCTAGTGACAACTTAAGCACTAACACACAAAAAAAAAAAACAGTCTTAAGAACCTCCTGTTTTCAATATCGGTAAAACATAACTTACCTAGAGTCTCTCAGCTTGTATGTGCCACCCTTCGTATTCAGAATGACCGGCTGGTCGTCCCTATCGTCGTCGGAGGACGCGTTGTTTACACTGATCATGTCTCGACCCTCCAAGCCGGAGTTCAGTCTGGAAAATAGGAAAGACAATAAAGTTTTTTTTATGCAGACATATGTAACAGGCGTGAATATGTTGACAAATCAAAAACATTCCTTTTCCATAGCCATTTATAGATAAAACTTCAATTTTTAAAACTAGCTATAGCTCAGCTTAAAAAGATTTTTTTATATATTCACACATGAAAGCAATCCAAATTCTAATGGCTATTGTCTATTAATATGAATATACGAGTAGTACAACTACTGTAACTAGGCCTGTCGTGGCGCAGAGGCACAAGCGTGCGACTGTAAACGCGACAAGTTGTGGGTTCGATTCCCACTCCAGGAAATGCAATTTTTCATTTCCTGGGTTTGGTAACAAGGCAAAGCGCGGCATTGAGTTCCGCCACTCAGCACGCAATGCCTCAATTCGGCTGAAAGTGGGGAACGGAGTGTCTTAACACTAGGTTCCCTCCGCCTACCCTGCTATATGCGGGATACAGCGTGAAGCTATGTATGTATGTATGTACAATTACTGTAGAATAATGAGATAAATAATTAATCTATAGCAATATTAGCGCCATGGGTGTTTGGTTGTGTCTCACTATGCACACGGTGTGTGTAGGTTCAATATAAATTTGAGGCTATGTTTAACTAACACTAGATTCTCTGCCTAACGAAGCGAAAATCTCTAATCTCTAATGTCACTCTAATTCAGAAAGTATTAAAATGCTATTATTAAAGCCATACTTACTTATATATTAAATAATTCCATAAGTGCATTTGAAAATTAGGCTGGATAAAATTTTGTCTGACGTGGCGTAGAGGCACAAGCGTGCGACTGTAAACGCGACAGGTTGTGGGTTCGATTCCGACTCCAGGAAATGTTAGTTTCAATTCCTAGGTTTGGTAACAAGGCAAACTGCGGCGTTGTGTTCAGCCACTCAGCACGCAATGCCTCAATTCGGTGAAAAGTGGGGAACGGAGTGTCTTAACACTATGTTCCCTCTGCCTACCCTGCTATATGCGGGATACAGCGAGGTAAAAAAAAAATATTCGTTATTCTGTTCTTTAGAAAATAATAATTATTCTGTTCTAAAATGTTTGTAATGCTACAAGGGGAGAACGGAGTGATTTGGAACGCCAGAGATAAGGCCTTTACGACATCATCTGACGATGAATGCGAATGGTTATGGATTCAATTCCCACATGCACATCAGAAGCACTAGCTATCATATACAAACGAAACATCAAAATTGTTTCACCCAGTAAAAAGCTATGCGGTAACACAGAAAAAAAGTACAGCCGAATTGAGAACTTCCCCCTTTTTGAAGTCAGTTAAAAATGTATTTAACGAAAATTCGAACTAAATATAAAATAATTCTAAAAATATAATATTCCATAATTTAAAAACCTGAAAGATATAACAATTTTCTACGATATTTTAATATGCAAAGGCGTATTAAAATTATGGCAAGGCATGGTAAAGTCGGACTGTAATTTGGAACGGATTGCTACTAGCATTATGCAGTTATATAAATGTAAATGAAGGATTTAGGGGCTATGAACTATGTTTATTAAAATGAATTATAATAATGTACCATCTAGTTTATATAGACTTAAGTAAAGTTGTTTTTTGTAGAAAGAATGAAGAAGAACGTGCTCAGGTGGTCTGGGCAGGTCGAGAGGATGAGTGATGAAAGAATGGTGAGAAAGATATATGAAGCAAAGGTGAGCGGTAAGAGAGGCAGGGGGAGACCTCGGTTGACCTTCGAGAATACAGTATCAATGATACTAGAGGAAGGTCACGTAAAAAGCATGAGGACTCCCCGGAGGGCATGATAACTGTGGACGAGGCGAAAGAGGTATGCAGGGATCGTAGCGTTTGGCGGTCCGTTCTCTCTGACTACCCCGCTAGGGAGAAAGCGTGAAGTTAAGTAAGTAAGTAAGTAAATGAATAAATAAATGAAATGTTAAAAAAAAAAACATTATAAAAACAATCATCAGTAATTAATTCCGTTCTATCAAGTTGGCAGCGTATGCGACCGTTGTCCGTTACTAAGTAACGAAGTAGAATTTATAAGAAAGTTTTAGTCATTAATAAAACCTACTTGCATAAATCTGCAAAAACGCAACCGACGTACAACGCTAGCTATTTTAATATAACAGAGACGCAAATACATTGAATGTTTGCCAAGACTTAAGTGGGAGTGAAGCCAAAAAGCCATTACCAATTCTTTTTCATGTTACTTTACAGTAACTTTTATAACTTATCTCTTAGTCTTAGAGTATTAATCGTTATAATATTTTAAATCGAGGTTATCAGAGGAATAGGTAGCTTGAAATTTATGAGAAGAATTTATAAATTTATCATCTTAAAAACTATATATATACAATGGCGACTCGCCCATACAACCCGGTTAAAGGCGTCCAAAAAACAAGGTCAATAAAAGTACGAGATCTAAAAAAGCCCAAAAGACTAACTTAGACTAAAACCACCTAAAAACAAAAAAAAAGACGTAAGCAAAATTCGATAGTGAAATTGTAAAAATCTTAACATCCTATACCGGCTTCCCTAAATATATTTACCGGCTTCCCCAAATATATTTACCGACTTCCTTATATATATACCGGCTTCACTTTTTAAAATTTTCACCCCTGGCCACTGATAAACAACCTTGTTTTAGATAAACGATCCTTACTTATGTATGTCAAATATTATTAGTTAATTATTCAAATAAACATAAGTAAAATGCAATCAAAAATTAATATAAAACACTGATAGGTCGTGGTTCAATTCCCACTCTTCTAATTCTAATAACTTTTATAACTTATCTCTACAGTCTTAGAGTATTAAGCATTATAATATTTTATCAAAGGAATAGGTAGCTTAAAATTTATGAGGATAATTTATAAATTTATCATCTTAAAGACTACATATAACCTTGTTTTAAGATAAACAATTCTTATTTATTTATGTATATTAAATATTAATAAATTTTCATAAAAAAATTATGAAAAACAACCAAAAAATGATATATATTTTTTTTTATGGATAAGGGATGGCAAGCGAGCACCTGATGATAAGTGGTTACCTTCGCCCACGGACATCTACAACACCAGGAAACGAGATGTTTTAGATGCGTTGCCAACCTAGAGGATACAGATGGAAGGGAGGACTATGTAGTAGTCCGCTATCGGAACCACCACATTTTGGGGTAAGGATGGGTGGTAAAGGGGAAAACCTGGCATGCATGCCATCGAACCGGAACACATCGTAAGATATGTGGCGGTCCGTCTTTGACATGATAGTGGTTGCGACCCAGACGGAGGACGAACCTCCTACGTCGAGGGTTCGATTCCCACCCGTGAGCATTATCATTTCATATCACTTTCTATTATATCTAAGTCTTAGATAAAGGGTTATAATATTTTAAATCGGTTATTAAAAGAATCGCTAGCTTAAAAATTTATGAGGAGAATTTATAAATTCATCGTCTTAGAATTAGATCTTTTAGATAAACGATTCTTACACATACATACATAGCTTCACGCTGTATCTCGCATATAGCAGGGTAGGCAGAGGGAACCTAGTGTTAAGACACTCCGCTCCCCACTTTCATATATTTTAAAAATTGAATAGATATTCATATAAACATATGTAAAAAGCAACCAAAAATTGATAAATAACACTTAAGGGTTCAATTCCCACTCTTAAACATGTATCATAAAAAGTTTTCGTAGAAATTTCGAGAAATTCTCTCTTAGTGTTTCCCTGCACTCTTCAAAAGTGTAGAGAAAAGAGTGAATACCAAATAATATAACAAATCATATGTAAAAAAAAAATTCTCAGTCTGGTTAGATACCAAGTGCGAAAGGTGCGGACTACTGTAAAGTGATCGAAATGTCGGGTTTCCAAAAATGTATTTGCAAAAACTAAAATATACGCTATTAATCCGGTTAAAATAGTTAATATGTATAAAAATCGCGAAAATCAAAGATTCCATTATCTTCTTTATGTCTTTAGCAATTCGAATAAAAAATAAATTTTAAAGACTACATATATAGTATAATTGTGACAAATTATTTCATCAAAATCGTTAACACAGAAATTGAAATTAGTGTGTTTTTATTTCACACGCCACGAAGTCTACATGAAACTTTTTATTCCTTTAATAGCTATAAGTTTAGTTGAAAGGACAAAGAGAACAAAGCCAAAAACTTCGACTATCGTATATTAAACATTTTTATATCCGTACCAGGCGTGAATAAGTTAATAAATCAAAAATAGAAACTTTTCCAATTTTAAGGCATTATTAAATAGTTTCATATGTAAATGTTGTTTTAATTTTATAAAAATACTTTCTTACCTGACAATATTCAATAGCTTGAAATATTTAGAAAAAAAAATGAAAATAGTAAACAATTACAGTATTTTCATTTCCTCGCTCTGGTAAAGCAAAGCGCGGCGTTAAGTTCCGCAAATCGACAATGCCTCAATTCGGCGGAAAGTGGTAACGGAAATATTAAAAAGAGAACGGAGTGTCTTAACATTAGGTTGTCTGGTTCCCTCTGCCTACATTGATATATGCGGGATACAGCGTAAAATTAAAAAAATCCATTTAGTTTCACTTATTTATTCACCCCATTAGTAAAATAATCCTAATACATGATAAATAATAAATATCCAAAACGACTTACCAACCTATTCATGCCTTCTTCCTAAAAATCCAGTGTTTCATCAACTAAATCAAACAAACATAATAAAAACCTCGAAGTACATACAAACATACCATAGACCTACAGATTACAAGCCGTTACATTCCATGCATTTTGCATCTCACGCGTTGATTAAAGGGCTAGGCTGCCTTGTGGTTTGAAAATCAGAAAGTTAGAAGCAAGTAGGTCGTTACGTGCGGCGGCAGTCGGGTATCGACACGCGAAACGGTGATTACGCTCATTTTCAGCTACGGCATATAATAGTATGGTAACGGTAATCGATCGATAATGAAAGGATCGCGGTCTTAGAGTTTTAGGCGTTTTCTAGGTTTTGATATCGTAGACAGTTATAAGATATAGTTTTTTAAAAAAGTATTATTACACCGAATCAAAGAATTAATTATATTAATTATACTAGTGGTCCCGTTGACGCGTTAATAACGCGTTGCCTAGCAACGTGTGGGTCACTTTATATAAACGTAGATATCAAATCATAGTAACACACAGTGTTACATTTATTTTATTAATTTAATATATTTTTTGTCCTTATTATAAAAAGATATTAGCATTCTGCACTCCTTCGCTATATTAATTATAAGTGTGCCAAGTTTAATGCTCCTTCGTCAGTCAATTTCGTAAAAAAAGGGTACAAAATTTTTGCTTTACGTATTAATTTAAGGATTTAGTCAAATTATTTCTGTTAGGTGTGCATTTCACACACTATAGAAGCGAAATTGGAAAAATTTCAACATGTTCTTACAATGTACAGTCAAAACAAAGTATTAAATACATATACTGAAACCTATCTTGTAATGTCAAATACATATTTAATATCTATCAATTTACTTTATATCCCATCTCTATAATTATTTATTACTCTACGAGTAATATCAAATTCTAAAGAAGTTTCACTTCAAAACTATCACAAGCATGTCAAAGCTTAAGCTAGTTTCTTATATAGTTAAACAAAGACAAACCAACCTGCCAGTTCCAGCATTCTGACCAGTCTCCATCTTCATCATGGCTCAAGACTTAAGGGGCCGTTTAAATATTACGTAACGGAATTTGAATACAATACTGTGTTTAACAGTTTTTCTTATTGAAATTTAAAATTTAGTTAAGAAAATGAATGAGTTTTATATATAAAATAGCCACTGTTACATACCAACGTAAGATGTAACCCCTTCCTTATTAACATTTGACTCTGATAACAAAAAGACATTACAACGCCTTACTTAACAGAATAGAAACAATCAAAAGTCAAAAATTTTCAAAAAATTACGTCACATAATACCTTAAACGGCCCCTAAACACATAGTGATACCAACCTGTCGTGCTGATGCTGCATCTTAGGCCTGCACTTGGGGAAGAGGCGTGTGATGCGCTCGCCGACGTCGGAGCCGGGCGTGGAGTCGCCCGCGGCGTCCCGTAGCGCGCACGAGCTCATGTCGCCGGCGCCGCCGTCACGTCGCCGCCGCCTCTACCGGCAACGCCACTCGTTTAGCAATCATTGCCTTTGTTATGTGTCAGCTTTATTATGATTAATCCAATCACAATTCTTTAAAAAAATGTTTGTTTTAATTAGAAATGACATGGGATTTAATTTATTAAAATTTCTCATAAGAAATTACATTAACATTGGATTTGATATTTGATATCCACTTTATATTACCTTAGTTTATTATTATTTGTTAAGTGAAGTATTTTTTAAACAAAGACTTTCATAAGCAAACATTGCCTTTGTTATGTCTGAGCTTTATCACAGTTCTTTAAAAAAAATGTTTAATTATAATTTATATTAATAAAAGATAAGAATTTGTACCCATATATCGCACCAAAGGAAAGAAAATCTGTGAATGTGAAAGTGACTCAAAAATTGCGATTTTAGAGTAACCATTATACTCTTTTATTGATCAGGTTTGTAGCAAAAATTATAGTTTTTTTAAGCAAGGTTTATCATTCTTAAATTCATAAGGCAACGTCACTCTTTTAGCAATCATTGCCTTTGTTATGAGTCAGCTTTATTATATTAATCCAATCACAATTCTTTAAAAAAATGTTTGTTTTAATTAGAAATAACATGGGATTTAATTATGAGAAATCACATTAACATTGGATATCTACTTTATTATATATTACTAATTTAATATTATTTATTATTTCAACACACACTCAATTCACTTTGAATGCAGTAACTCAAAAATTGCGATTTTAGAGTAATCGTTATTCTCTCTTAGTTTTGTATGATTTTGGTAGCAAAAGTTACAAATTTTTAAGTAAGGTTTCTCATTCTTAAATTCATAAGGCAACGTAACTCTTTTAGTAATGATTGCCTTTGTTAATGTATGAGCTTTATTATCTACAGTTTTCTTTAAAAAACGTTTAATTTTAAATAGAAATCTTATGTTAATATTTTATTTGAATTTATACCTAGAACGGATTATTATTTTATTATTTACATATCCATAAGAAGGACGGTGAAGTAACTAAAAATGACGATTCGAGAGTAATCATTGGTTTTTTATGATCAGTATTTTTGCAAAAAATCATTCTAAGTGTGGTATATCTCCAAGTAACAGTGACCACTTTCACAGATTAAACGCTTATTTTCCACTTACTATTTCTTTATAGTTATAACATGCAAATATTTCTGTAAAATAAAAAAAATACCTGTAAGGCAGCGTACAGCCAGCAGACTATCTAGATACAATCGGTTAAACAATTAAAATGATAATTCAATAAATTTATTAAGTTAAAGAATTGTTTATAAATCAATTTTGGCAAATTTTATGGTAATCAATACACCATAATTATGGATAATTAAGTTTCCCTGAAATCCTGAAACGTTTAAATATATTTTTGAAATATTTGATTTATTAGATAATAATACCAACTCATAAAGTAGCAAGAATTACTATATAACATCATGGAATTGAAAAGAACTGCGAAAGCTAAGTGCTTCTGTCGCGGAGCAGAGGCACATGCGTGCGACTTGTAAACGTGACAGGTTGTGGGTTCGATTCCCACTCCAGGAAATGGAATTTTTCATTTCCTGGGTTTGGCAACAAAGCAAAGCGCGACGTTGAGTTCCACCACTCAGCACGTAATGCCTCATTTCGGCAGAAAGTGGGGAACGGAGTGTTTTAACAATAGGTTCCCTCTACCTACCCTGCTATATGCGGGAGAATTCACGCTGTAGAAGCTATGTATGTATGTAAGTAATTATAAGATATTCGAATACAATATTTTTTAATCAGTTTTACAATACTTCTGTAATCCACCTACCACCTGAAGTCTACAAATAGTGAGTTAAGAGACGAAACTTCACGCCCGTGTCAGTTTTGTTTGATGAGTGCTAAAACCATTAAATATAATCAATCATGTCTCGAGTGGAGATCAAACCTACAAGCGTTCGTATATAGAATTAAACACACTGTTCCACTGCGCCACACCTGACAGTACTTACTTATAAATTATTTGAAATAAAAAATACCATAACTTATGCCTTACAATGCTCCTACAAACTCCCATACAACAAACTAAAATAAAATTCAACGATATCAATGTAATAAATCTATACCGAACTAAAATGCACCTGTCAGCGTACCACAAAGGAGTCCAGCTGTCGTACATAGCCAAGTAAGGCGAACGGACACTGCCCGAAGTTGTAATAACTTCACCTGGCTTACATACACATTTTTCTTTCAAAGAATAATAATATAACGCCTGTCGTGGCGCAGAGGCACAAGTGTGCGACTGACTGTAACGTGACAGGTTGTGGGTTCGATTCCCACTACAGGAAATGTAGAATTTAGTATTTTCATTTCTTGGGTTTGGTAACAAGGCAAAGCGCGGCATTGAGCTCCGCCACTCACCACGCAATGCCTCAATTTGGCGAAAAGTGGGGAACGGAATTCTTGAAAGAGAATGGAGTGTCCTAACTCTAGGTCCTCTGGTTCCCTTTGCCTACCCTGCTATATGCGGAATACAGCGTGAAACTAAAAATATATATATTTAATAATAATAGATGGCTAATTTAATTTTTTTTTAACATTTGATACGAAGTTCCTTGTAACGCGTTGCGAAAGGGAGCTAGACGGAAAAAATTAAGACCATAAGTTGTAACGACACTATTTGCTGTAGTTGTAAGCCGTGAGGCGTGCGCGTCTTTCTCTGTCTGTCTCTCTTTCTCTCATAGAAAATTTTTGTTGACTGAACTTCGTTTCAACCGGGTGTCCCTTGACAGCTCGTATACCTCATATACCTAATGTCATATTACACAAACCATTTGAAGGAGAAGGAGAGAGACTACAACGGAGTGTTTTAACACTATGTTCTCTAAAAAATCGCTAACCTACCCATATTTCCATTGTCTACTTCACAATAACCAAAGAAAGAAAATATTATTAAATATTTTCATATATTATATTTATTAATCAAATATTACAATGGACATATTAACCTAATATTTCATCCATAACAATCAAAACACAAAGCGGCACTAATATATTATTAAGGGAAAATGTATTCTTGTTAAAATGTTTTACGCATATTACATTTCTATGAAATCCCTATTGGAGCATGCCGCACGTTACAGCTCGTGCTGCCAAAAACAAAATCGATTCTACATTAGCATTGTAGCTACCATGTAATACTAAATACTCATTTATATAAGGTTTTTTGTAGAAGTATAACATAATGGTTAAGTAATTTGGGATAATTGAAGAATAAACAAAGAGAATTAGAGTTAAAACACTCCGTTCTCTGTTTCTACCTGATTTCAAGACATAGCGTGTTAAGTAGCCGAACTTAATACATACATACATAGTTTCACGCTGTATCCCGCATATAGCAGGCTAGTGTTAACACTCCGTTCTCCACTTTCCGCCGAATTGAGGCACTATGTGCTGAGTGGCGGAACTCAACGCCGCGCTTCCCTTGTTACCAAGCCCAGGAAATGAAAAATTCTAATTTCTGGAGTGTGAATCGAACTCACAACCTGTCGCGATTACAGTCGCACGCTTGTGCCTCTGCGCCGCGACAGGCGTTACCGTAGACCGAACTTAATGACACGTTTTATCGTACTAGAGCGGAAAAAATAAAAAAAATAAATATAATCATTCCTCTGAGGGAGGATCCCACAACCGATTGCGTTTACCGAGACGAGGTCCCACTGCGCCATGATGGCCAACGTTCTTCTATAAAAAATACTAGAGATTGTACATTTGCGAGAAACTTACTTTGTGAGTTAGAAACATTTACTTCTCTTGAAGTCCTGTAGAAATGTACTTATATAAAACATTTCAGCATTAAATTTTCTCTAACATCTCAAAGTACATTATAACAAACCAGTAACAAAATCTAACTACACTCGTAGAATTCCGAGCGACAAAGTAAAATAAGTGTTAAAGTATGAAAAAAGCTTTTTAATGCTTTTTGTTAGGGAAAAATGCAAGTTTGTAGGCGACAGAGCGTGGGGCATACCGCATGGCACGAGCGCTGACGTTGCCAACAGCAAAGCTGTACATACGATCGATAATATTGTGAATTGGAACGATCAAGTTACTTCTATAAGCTATTAACACTTTAATTACGTACACGATTTAGTTTAAAAGTTTAAATTTAAAAAGGTTTACACTTTATCCCTTATAGCAGAATACTACACAGAGAACCTAGTGTCATGACACTCCGTTGACATTGCATGTTGAGTGACGGAACTCAACGCCGCACTTTGTTCAACATAGCGGAGAATTCAATGAATAAAGTTTTTTAAGCACATGTATGCTTTTAAAACTTTAAAATTGTAATTAGTGTTTCCGTTGTATTTGTAGTTTTATAGTGAAAAGTTTGTAATTAACCAACGAATAGTTAGAAATAGGTTTAGAGTTAATTTGTTCGCAGTAAATGCAGGAGCGAAACGTATAACGGCGAAATCTCTCTATAATTTACTAAAAGATATTGGCTTGTCGAGGATTATCAACAGTTCATTTCTAGCTGCATTGGATCTTTTTAATTTAGGTAAGGTAGAGAGGACGGACAATGGAGGAGATACTTGGGTCGAATGTTCCAGGCAATGCGCTGAACCCCTTTTCCTGCAACGCGATAAGCCGGGCTCGTACCAGTACACGCACGATCATGGAAAGGCTATATGCTAAGGAATTTCTTCTTCATATATTTGTAAAATAATTGTTGTTATAGAAGAGTACATCGGCTGTTACTGTTCGGAACGTATCGTATATCTATCGTTTGTATTCTGTCGTTTATATTTAATGATACAGTTCACTTGCAGCATATACATTAGTAATTAAATAAGTGTAATGAAAGCACGTTTCATTCTTTTAAAAATCTAGACTAGACTATTCCTAATTAAAATTTTAGCAATAAGGGAAACTGGCTTTCAAGAAAATGCACTAAAATTTACTAATATCACGAATACCACAAAAACTACTCATCAGATTTTAAATAAATAAAAAAATGAAAAATGGTAACAAATAAAAAAATACAGTGTAATAAAACCTATTTTTTTTTGAAATCGGTTAATAAAATACACTTAAAATAAGGTTGAAGCTCGGCTGGTGTGAACCTAGAATTATATTTATATAGTACGTTTTATTGCCTCCGCCTAACCCTGGGTCTTTGTCGCCAATTTGTTCTTTTAAATACTCCGGGGAAATGTTCTCTTTTACTGCTTGCTAATTTTACCCTATACGTTGGTTTTTATGACAGTACGTTATGAGAATTCTTCGAGGACTAACAGTACGTGAAATGTTCAATAAAAATATTAGGTATACACTAGCGCCTTCATTGGCTTTGCTTTTTATAATTTTTTTCTATATGCAATTATTTATATATATATATATATTTAACTTCACGCTGTATCCCGCATATAGCAGGGTAGACAGAGGGAACCAGAGAACCTAATGTTAAGACACTCCGTTCTCTTACAACAATTCTGTTCCCCACTTTCCGCCGAATTGAGGCATTCTAATTATTTTAAAATATATTAAATATATATTTTTCTATGTTATCTACTCATTTCTTTTGGCAGCTTCATATTTTTTCCAATAATAATTTAATAGTCAAAAAAAATCTAGTGGCAAGACACTCTCGCAATTTCTATATCTTTCTCATAGAAATTGCGAGTTGAGTGGTAGAACTTCACGCTGTATCCCGCATATAGCAGGGTAGGCAGAGGGAACCTGAGAATCTAGTGTTAAGACACTCCATTCTCTTTCAACAATTCCGTTCCCCACTTTCCGCCGAATTGAGGCATTGCGTGTTGAGTAGCGGAACTCAACGCCGCGCTTTGTCTTGTTACCAAATAATGATTGATTCGTTAATATCTTAATTATGTATGTACAATGTATTATATACATATTTTAATAATATATATATGGTGGAAGATATTTTGTATCGGAGCCATCGAAGCGCAGTGGAGATATATATTATTGTAAATACTCATAGGATGGTTGTGCTCAATTTATATGTTTATATTGAAATCATTCAGCTATTATTAGCTCTGATAAAACGCCTGTCGTGGCGCAGAGGCACAAGCGTGCAACTGTAAACACGACAGGTTGTGAGTTCGACTCCCACTCCAGAAATGTTAGTATTTTCATTTCCTGGGTTTGGTAATGAAAATACTAACATTTCTGGATCCTGGAGTGGGAATCGAACCCGGTAGAACACGATATAGTATCAATATCTATATGTTATATTTTTAAAGTCTTAAAGTTAATCACACATTTAGGAAACGAAAAACATATTAAGAAAACGTATAAAAATTTGAACGCAGCGGAACTCGAACCTGCGGCTTTTTGAAACCGTACAAGCACTCTGACCACTAAGCCATGTGTTCTATATCCCACTGCGTCGGAATCTCATGCGCTTTTTACAATTTATTTTTATTGTTAGCGTCTCTGTAGAGAGATTTTTACAACTTTTTGCAACCCAAAGATTTTACTTCTATTCGCGTATTGGAATTCATGTTTAGATTAGACTCGCTAGACCACAACATGCAATTTTATATATATTTAAAATTACCCAATCTCTTATTAAATACTGTAAAAGGATCATTGTTATTGAAATGCATATTTTGGCAGTATGGACTGCTATTAACCTCGCAAACGAAGCCGCAGGTAACAACTAGTATCATATAATGGGCACACGATATTATTTAGACACATCTGAAATATACTACGAAGGTATTATTCATAAAACAAATAGCTGTAATAAAAATGTCTATCTCCGTTTATATAATAAAAAATATAATTACTGATGTCTTTTATTATAGCAAGTTTTATTATAGTAACATTTTTGTAGTATGTTAAGTTTCAGGTATTGTAACATTTTTCCTTTTTACCTTAAAAGATGACTAAGATAAGGTAATAAATACGCAGTGTTAAATTTCTTTATTTTCCACTCTCCGCTTTATGAAATAATAATTATGAATAGGACAGTTGTTTAGTCAGGTTAAGAGTTAAAGACTTGCTCATCATATTAAATACAAAAATTTTTCTTTAAAATTATCAAATTATCATTTGATTGATAATATTAAATAAAAAATACCAATCTTTTTATAATTGTCTAAGTTAGTGAGTATGAATGGATGATAGTTACTCTTTCACGTAAAAGCTTTTGACACTACTACTATAGATCTAGATTAAAACTTACAGTAATATAACTTACACATATAAATCACACATAACACTCCTAATTTAAAAAAGAAATGTAATAAAGCCATAATTTAAGGACGTATCTAATTTAGTTACAAATAATTTAAAAAATAATCAAAATTGAACTCAGTACCACCTCATGACGATAATTAACTCAACCACCGAGCATAACGATCAAAAGACCAAAACACTTTATGGTTACTAATAGCCCTCGTACAGTAGTTATAGAACAATTTTCATCGTATCCATTCCTTTCCCTAGAGAGCTACCTGTTTATTATTCATGATCTGGAGTAATTGCTGTTTGTCAGTGAATCTTAAGTTGCTTTGGCAAGCAATGTTTACTCAACTTATTACTCTGCTGAGAATACTGAACGCAATATAATGTAACTGTATGTACATTCGGTATTTACTTCACGCTTTATCCCCCATAACGTTGTTAGAGGGAACCTAGTGTTAAAACATTCCGTTCACCGCTTTCCGATCACCAGACATGTTAATGACAAAACTCTACGCCGTGCTTTGTCTTACTTGAACGAAAAACTGAATATAATTTAAATATAATCATTTCCCCAGAGTGGGATTTGCGCCACAACCAATCGCATTTTTAGTCAGATGTTGTGTCACTGCGCTGTCATGTCCTCACATGTATATGTAAGTTTATTTTTAGCTTCATGTATCCCGCATATAGCAGGGTAAGCAGAAGGAACCTGAGAACCTAGTGCTAAGACACTCCGTCCTCTTTCAACATTTCCGTTCTCCATTTTCCGCTGGATTGAGACATTGCGTGCTGAATGGCGGAACTCATATACTCATACTCATCGCCGCGCTAAATAATAAATGTTACACACTGCCATCATTTGACATCCATGTTTATATAAAGTGACATATACGTCACAAAGCAATGCGTTATTAACGGTTTTAGCGGGGATACTAGTATAAAGAATAACATTTTAACCGATTTCAAAAAAAAGAAGGTCTCAATTATACTGTATATTTTGTGTTATTGCATAATTTTTTTGTGGATGAACAAATTTTGATGATTCCTTTTTTATATGATACCTATTGCTCCTGATGAAGTGAACCACCACTTTAAATTTCGTTAAGATTTGACAACTTCTTATATATTATTTATTTCTTGGTTATATATTGCACATTTTGGTATATTTTAATGTGAAGTCGGAATTTTTCTTTGTTAAAAGTTCACTTATTTTAAAGTAACATTATGTTTTCAAAAATATATGAAAAAAATAGAATTAAAAATTGTATTACAAGATTTTCTTACTTAGATAAACAGATACCGTTAAATTTTAATAAAAGTGGTTAAAATCATCAACACATTAAATAAAATTCAGTAAGTACATTCACAACCTGAACATGAAAAAGTAATAAATTTCCATAAAACCATACACATAATATACAGAAGCTAGCAGAATAATAGCTTCTTGTCTAGACTGAAACAGTTTAACGTAACCTTTCCTATAACACGAAATACTTAGAACAGAGAGGAACTTTTAAGTAAAAATTGCTAAAAGTTACCGACAGTTCGGCACGGAAGAGTAAAATCGACGTCGTGAAATAAATTTTAAGGGGTTGACTGGGCATTAACAAGTTCTAGGAGGGTGAGTTTAATGAAATTTAGAGTTAAAATGAATGGGATATGATCTAATTTCGCTTGGTGCTCGCTAATTGCTGAGTGACCGGGATGGTATCTTGACAGACCTAACACTTTGCCAATTAGTGCGTCTCCGGTGGGGTCGCGCCAGCTACGGACTTCATAATGCTTTTATGTTACTTACCTATTTTGTGTTTCCTTCATTTCTTAGAGCGAAGTGAAATTATTTTAATTAACATAACTTCAGCTTTTTCTCGCATAGCAGGGAAGTTAAAAAGTAAAAAATGAGCCGTGGCCCCGGCTAGTGGCGGTGCAGGAGGAGCTCCGTGAGGGTTTCGTGTTGAGTGGCGAATTTTAACGCCGCGCTTTGTCTTACGTTAAAGTAAATAATTTAAAATATAATAATTCCCCTAGTAGGAATCGAACCACAACGTTTCGCGTTCACAGTCATAAGCAGTCCCGCTGCGCCACCATCGCGTCATTCTAAGTAACGCTTTTTGATATAAAGGTGTTCTGTTATATATAAGCATTTAAAAAATATTATAGAACGCCTGTCGCGGCGCAGAGGCACAAGTGCGATTGTAAACGCGACAGATTGTGGGTTCGATTTTCGTTTCAGGAAATGGAGTTTTTCATATCTAGGGTTATATAACAAGGCAAAGCGCTCCGTTGAGTTCCGCCACTCAGCACGCAATGCCATAATTCGGCGGAAAGTGGGGAACGGAGTGTCGTAACACTAGGTTCCCTCTGCCTACCTTGCTATATGTGGGATACAGCTTGAAGCTATGTATATATTTTGTTAAGCATATTCAATAAATATTATATAACTGTTAACATATATATACATATATATATATATATATATATATATATATATATATATATATATATATTTATAATATTTTAGTTGTAATGTAAGTAAAAAATATTGAATCAATTCATACTTTTAAGAAACAATTATCCGATTATTTTTTTACTGAAAAATGATTGAATTTAAATTTGTCATAACATTTTGAGTAAAGGATGTATGATGTGGTAATAAACTTAAATAATTAAGTGTATTTATTAAGCGTCGACTATAAATATTATGAATTGTACTTGTAATAATAAAATTCTTTAAACCTAAACCTAATGTAGCTTTTATGGATATAATGTTTGTTTATATATAATAATAATAAAGAATATAATTATTATAATTATATATAAGCAAAACAAAACGTATACATACGTACATAATAAGAACGACAAAACTTTGCTACTTCCTGTAATAAATCTAATGTGTGATTCATAAACAAAACTACAAACTGTTACACATGTAAACACACTATATGTACACATACATACTCATAAAGTATATCAACATAAGTAACTCAAAGACAAGTAGTAAGAGAACTAAGGACACTTCTGCTTAATTAAGCAAGATAAATATATGGCTCTCATAATATATGTAAATATCTAAATAATTATTTTTTTTTTACTTTAAAGCAAAAAGACGTTCTAATAAAATGAAGTAAAAGGTAAAATTATTACAAATAACACATAAACTGAAAACTAGACACCGCATCAGAAGTACTAGCTATCATATAAAAAAGAGTCTTCAAAATTTGTTCATCCAGTAAAAACCTTCTCCTTTTTTTAAAGTCTGTTAAAAATTATATTCAAAATATTTTTTTCTCAAGTCAATTATTCTAAAATTAATTTTCAAAATGAAAGAATTGGTATAGGCAGAAATTAAACAAAGTTTCATTTCTGCCTAAATCGATATTTTTAGATAACAATTAGCTAACCATTACTATAAAAGCTAAAATCCCCGTTTTTTCCCGTTTACATAAGAGATCCGTGAAACACGCATTGACTTGTTAACGCCTATGAGACAAAGTATATGTCGAAGTGTGGAAAGTGGGGAACGGAGTGCCTTAACACTAGATTCTCAAGTTCCCTCTACCTACCCTGCTATGGTATATGCGGGATACAGCGAGAAGCTAAAAAAAACATAGTAGTACTGTAATATTTATTTTTTTTTAATTTAAGGTATTAACAATTTCTATACGTTTTTTAAGTTTTTTAACCGACTTCAAATTAAGGAGAAGGTTCAATTTGTATTTTATTTGTATTTTTTAATCTGCATTACCGCCTAACTTTTTACAGTGTACAGAATTTTTTTTATATATGTTAGCTAGAGTGGTCCCATTAAATTAAGATATACATACATACATAGTTTCACACAGCTTATAAAATGGTTTATGAGTTATTCGTAATAATTGTACTTTTTAGTGTATTTTATATGAAATTAATTCTCTTTTTTAGCTAAAATTTTAATTATATTAACTCTTGACTTATTTCCAATTCAGTAAAATATATGTTATTAATAACTATCATTATAATTTTTATTATTCAATATATAATAACAGTGGTCGACCACTGCGTTAGTACTATGAGGATAAATGGTAAAAGTGATTATTCTAGTACCTACTCTGTCTGACGTGATTGAGTTCATCAAATGAAACCTTGGCTCGTCCACGTTCCCACAGAAGGACGTGGAGCAAATTGATGTGGTATATTTTTTATAAGTAATATAATACATATTAAACGAAACTATTTTAACCGGGTTAAACATGTTTTAGAAAATCCTACGTTTCGAATACTTTACAGTAGTCTATTGTCACAGGAAAAAAGAAAGAAAAAAGAAAGAGGACCTCAGGAAACGTATTGAAGCTTTTGAAATGTGGACCTACAGACGAGTGTTAAGGATTTCTTGGACAGATAAGATCTCGAATGACGAAGTTCTGCGCCGGGTTAACCAGAAACGCAAGCTTTTGCTAACTGTCAAAAAGCGTAAAGTTTCGTATTTAGGGCACGTCTTTAGACATGACCGATACGAACTGTTACAACTGATAATAATGGGAAAAGTTGCTGGAAGAAGGAGAATCGGCCGCAGAAAAAAGTCATGGCTTAGGAACATCCGCGAATGGACGGGAATCAAAAGCGCTGTAGAGCTATTCCATGCTGCCAGGAATTGGACTGAACATGCGAAGCTGACTGCCAAACTTCACTAGTTGGAGAGGCACTAAAAGAAGAAGAAGAAGATTGTCACAGGTTGACTGTGATATAACTATGCGACTAAACCAGGTAAATTAGTTTTATTTAATTAATGTGTGTAAAAATCGCGAAAATCAAAATTATTATAACATTGTTATAGTTTATAAATGATGTAGTCTTGTAATTACTAGTTTCAAAAAGTGTTAAAAAAATCCAAGATAATATACTCGGACATAACCGTTGGAGATCCGAATTAAATGAAAGAGCAAATTATTTTTTTTAATTTGCAAATTTATTTCATGCAGTGCCGTATTATATATAATACATTTCTGTATATATATAATTTTTATTTTTTTCAATCATTTATTTATATTAATAATTTCTTATGTAAATCAAGAACTATGCCACAAAAACTGTCACCCCTTTCCCCACCTTCTTCTTCTTGCCCTTATTCCATTATTTAGGGTCGAGCTCGTTACTTTTCTACGCAAAAATGTGCGATCCTGGATTGTCGGTTCAGGCAATTTCGTTTGTTAGATCTCTAGCAATAGTGGACCACCAGGTCAAAGGCGGACAGCCTCCACTTCTCTTTGACTCCAGTATTTATAAAGCCAAATTTACTATATAACATTCGTCCCTTCTTTTACATGCCCATACCTTTTTTTCTACCATTTTTTTATATCTTCACGCTGTATCCCGCATAGGAAGAGGGAACCAGAGAACCTAATGTTGAGACATCCCGGTCTCTTTCTGTTTCCCACTTTCCGCCAGATTTTGAGGCATTGCGTGCTGATTTGCGGAACTCAACGCCGCGTTTTGCCTTGTTACCAGACCCAGGAAAGCCGCGTTTTCAGTCGAACGCTTAAAGTCAAGTTTTTGGTTAATTTGTTATTATGGTTTCCTACCATAATAACAAACTGACTAAAACCCTTTAATAACTGTATTTTTAGAACTAATTAAAGACAATTAATAACAGTATAATAACTCTACCATTTCCGCGACGTTTTCCCTTTTAGCGGGACTTGTTTCATTTATTAATTCACGTAATCCATCGCACCGCTAGATTACATTGGAAAATTATTTCCCTGGAGATATTTCGCTTTGGAAATTTGAGGAAAATTGCGACTTCAATACGACATCGACTATTAAAGTATCCAACTATATGGGTTTTCTAAAATTAAAAGGACATTTTTTTCTTTAGCTTTTGTTTCACACTTTTTTGCATTGTTGAGCAGAGAGAAGCCTAGTGTCAAGACTCTGTTCTCCTTTTCCCACCCGATTTCGATATTTCTTTTACACCGCATATATCGTCTGGCTAGAACGAAGAATCGAAGTCTTGTCCCGGAGTGGAAATCGAACCCACAACCAATCGCTTTTATAGTCAGCTACTTTCCCACTGCGCTACGTAGGGCTCTGTATAAGGACAATTTGTTAGAAATTTTATTCGTCTACATATTGTTGCCTTGACCGATACATATTTATTCTTGGCTTTGTACCTTACACGTTATAAATATGTATCTTATATTCTAAAAATGTCTGAAGCTTCAATTGAATTTCAAAACTTAAAATTGTATGAAATTAAAATAGTACTTTTACTAATATTAAAATTCGAAAAATAATGAAGATGTTTGTAACTCTTTCACGTAAAAACTACTAAACTGATCTTTCATTTAGATCATTCCTTTCCAGTAACATTTTTAAAACTATTGGCCCCGGTGACACGTTAACAACGCGTTGTCTTTAGCAATGTAATTTTATATAAACATAGATGTCAAACCATTGTAGTGTGTGTAACATTTATTTTATTAATTAAATTGTAAAAAAATAGCATTCCGCACTCCTTCTCTATATAAACTATAAGTGTGCCACATTTCAAGCTCTTCCGTCCGCGTAATTTACGTAAAAAGGGGTACAAAGTTTTTGCTTCACGTATTTATATATAGACAACACATAAGCTACAATTTATATAGATTTTGTATAACTTAGCCAGATAACGACAAATATCTAGGTAGCTTCCTTTAGGACTGACACGACTGACACCTTTGTGAATTGACGAAAGTGCTTGTAATAGCCTACTTGAATAAAGAATATTTTGATTTTGATTTTTTGACTTTGATTTTATCATATTTTCATAAGAATTTTCATTTAAATTAACATCATATAGTCATTTATTTCCATTTATTACGCATAATTAGTAGTGACTAAGGCAAAAAATATAATTATAAAATAAAGAAAAACGCGGTACTTCTAACAACTTATAAAGTGATATATTTTGGGGCTACGGTTTGAATACGAAATTATGACTTGTGAAGTACCCCTACGTACGTGCGACTGGAATTCACGAGTCCTTCCATTCCTTGTTTAAATTGCTGGCACTTTTCGTTTAATTTAAGAGATAAGAATAATAAAAGTGCTTATAGCACTTGCGAGGGTATAGGACAATTATTTACATTATTTGAACAGGATTAATCGTGTGTGGTTTGTGAGTTCGATTCCCACTTCAGGAAATGGAATTTTTCATTTCCTGGGTTTGGTAACTTGGCATAAAGCGCAGCTTTGAGTTCCGCCACTCAGCACGCAATGCTTCAATTCGGTGGAAAGTGGGGAACGGAGTGTCTTAACACTAGGTTCCCTCTGCCTACCCTGCTATATGCGGGATACAGCGTGAAGCTATGTATGTATATATATATTTTGCTATTCGCAAATACACTTTTGGAAACCCGACAGTCTATCTTTAACTGGAAACTACTGTAAAATTGTTTTCTAGAAGTTATTTCAGAATAACAAAATAAACGCAAATTATTGGGTTAAAACAATTTCATTTAAAATATGTAATAAGCAAAAAAAATGTCAAAAAAATCGGCATCAAATAAAATAAATCATAAAATATAATTAATACAAATAACTTAAAGACTCGTCATATCTTAAGTAAATTTAAACAGGACCACATCAGAAATACTAGCTACCTTTTAAAAATGATTGTCATCAAAATCGGTTCACCCAATATAAAGTAATGTAGCTACACACATAAAAAACATAGAGAACTTCCTCCTTTTCAGTCGGTTAAAAACTGTGTATATTTTAAATTAAACCAGTTTAACAGGATTTATATTTTGGTTAACGGAAATTGTAGACAGGTAGACTGTGACCACAAACTATTATAGAATTCAATATATACTATATGTCAATTTGTTAAATGTATTTCCGAATACCAAAATAAACGCTGAACGATTCTGTTAAAATAACATACATACATACATAGCTTCACGCTGTATCCTGCATATAGCAGGATAGACAGAGGAAACCTAGTGTTAAGACACTCCATTCTCCACTTTCCGCCGAATTGAGGCTGTTAAAATAATTTCATTTAAAATAAGTACGAACCGCCAAAGTTAAAGATGTCAAATTGTTTATTAATTCGAGACATAGCGTACGAACGTTGAATGGCGGAAATCAATACCTTGTTCTGTGTTACCAGAGCGGGAAAAGGAAAATAATTAAAATAAAAATCATTCTTACAAGCGGGAATCGAACCAACAACCATCGCATTTACAGTCAAACAGTTCCATTGCGCCACAATAAGCTAATAGTATATATATAAATAAATATTAGAATATTAGATGTTATAATACAAAATTATTACTTAAAAACACAATACTTGATAAAAGTATTTAGAAGTAAACTTAGTTAGATATATTCCAAACAGCAATATTTGATAGATGAACAAAATCGATTGATACTGTCTGTGTCTTTTATTAGTAAAGGTTACGTGTCTACGATTTCGACCTTTCAAGCCCTTAAATGATGTTCAATTTAGAGCACGGCATTTTGTGATAACCTTATAGGTATAGGTACATTTATTATCCAAATCGCCATACATTTTGCCATATATAATTCAATATTAAATAGAGCGGGATAATAAGAGATATAAATGTGAATTTAAGTTTGTTAATACTTTCACGTCAAAAGTACTCAACTGATTATCATGAAACTTTGTACACATATTGTTATAGATGTTAATAAGGACATAGAATACTTTTATTAAAAAAAATATTGGTTTGGATTATTTTGATTCGGTACCCTATCGGGGGCATGATTATATTGAAAATATTTTCATTTCAGTTCTATCGAGGGAAAGGGTGGCGTTGAGTTCCGCTACTTAGCACGCAATTCAAATACAGGAGGGAAACGGTGAACGGAGTGTCTTGGCTCTCTCTTTCTTTTTTTTTCTTTATGGATAACGGGCGGCTAACAAGCAGAAGGACCACCTGATGGTAAGTGGTTAATGAACCCCATGAACCCATGAACCCTAGAGGATACAGATGAAAGGGGAGGACGATGTAGTAGTCCGCCATCGGAAAGGGTGGGTGTGAAGGGATAACCTGGCTTACATGCCATTGAACCGGAACACATCATAAGACGTTTGGCAGTTCATCTTTGACATGATAGTGGTCGCTTGTCACCAAGCTACTGGGATACCCGCCTCTTACGGGACGCTACCCAGCGGCGGAGGGGTATTGTATTCTAACCCCGTCCACTCACAGGAATCTTGCGTCCTCTCTGACAACCTTGCGTTTAAAGCATTCAACTGCTATTTTAAAACATGTAGTTCATTTAATAAAATTATATTATCTATCATTTTTATATTAATTATCTAACACGTATTTCGAATATGGCGTTTGTATCTTTTCAAATTTGGTTAGAGAGGATGTGTGCGTTATTGCACATTCTAAAGAGAGCCCTTATGCCTACACTTGTCGCAAGTCCCAACTGCTACGAGCTCCTCTCTCTGCGACGTGAGAGACCCGGCACCCGTACTGTAAATTCATCGAATGATATAGAGTTTCTTCTCGCTATCTTATATTATTTGTTATAATCAATTACTTAAAATTAAATAAGTAAAATAAATAGTTACTACGTTGAAATCAGCGGGTTAGATAAAGATAACCTCTTGTCATGAAATTTCCGTTCTCGAAATCGAAACATTGCGTGTTGGGTGGTAAAAGTCAAAGCCACGTTTTGTCTTACCGTCAGGAAAATGAAAATAACTAAAAAAAAAACATTTCCCCATAGGGAATGCGAACACACAATCATTTCAACAGTGAGATAATCACTAATTGCGCAATGACGACTACGGACACTAGTAAATTATACTCTATCTCAAACTGATATAACATCTTCTTGTTAGCTAGATATCTTATTATAACTTAGTCTCTTTTAATAAGTCCATCAAACAAAATATTGTACGAGTATGTTCAACTTTTTCTCATAGATTTGCACATCTAATTTATTCTTCCTATGTATCAAACTTCAAAAAAATATAAATATGTATAACTTTAGTCTTAATAAATGTAGGAATAAGCAAACTTTTTGATAGAACGCCAGCTTTCACAGTATTTCTGCAATAAAGGGGGCTCATTACTCGCACGTGGGGTACGGTAGAGGAAGGTGATACACTCAAGTGTAATAAGGGTGAGGAAATTATGCCGTTATATTGTGAAACTCCGACTGTAAAACCACACGGTCACTGTTCGAACTGTTTGGTCCAAGTAATATGGCCGAAATAAATAAAGCTTTTTCAAAGAACAATTATTTGTTTTCTTTTCTTTAATTTAGTACAATTAATACTACTATATCTTCTCTTCTTAGTAGAACTGCCTTCTGAGTTGCTGGTAGCTTCCCGTAAAACTGACAATACTGCCATCTTTTTGTTAATTGACGATTCGAAAGTGCTTGTAATAGCTTCAAATAGGCTAATAAAGAATATTTTGATTTTGTATCACATGAAGTAATATTTACATTGAAATTATAAATGAATTATGTTCCAGTTTCATTCGGTAGTATTATTATATTTAATTTTTTTTGTTCACTTTGGCAAAAAACGCATCTTTCAATCCGTTATTCAACACGTAATGTCGCGAACTTTGGCAAAAAGTAGAGAACGGAGTGTCTTAACTAAACTTACCCTATTAACATATTATATTATACTGTGTGTATATATACATACAGTAAAATAGACACTCCACAAAAAGAAAATAAATAAACAACATTCCATGCTACAAAAACACTCAAATGTTTATATTCAAATTTTTCCCTTACTAAAATAAATATTCATGCCATTAAAGGTTCGTTGGTTATTATTAAAAATATTGGTATTGTTAGATTCAAAGCAAATCGGATGTCGCCCCAACTTAAGTGGCCGTGGAGTTGAAGGACTTCTCAATATTGACTCCAAATTTTGAACAAAAAAAGCCTATTAATTAATTATCTGAAATTTTTACGCAGTTCCCCACTTTATACTGAGCCTTCTTATCAACCCTTATTATTTTTTTATCTTTAAAATTGTATAGGTAAGTGCTATAGGTATATTTTATTTTATACAAATATATTATAATAATAATCTTATAAAAATTGTTGTCGTGGCCTGTCGTGGCACAGAGGCACAAGCGTGCGACTGTGAATGCGACAGGTTGTGGGTTCGATTCCCACTCCAGGAAATCGAATTTCTCATTTCCTGGGTTTAGTAACAAGGCAAAGCGCGGCGTTGAATTCCGCCACTCAGCACGCAACGCCTCAATTAGGTGGAAAGTGGGGAACTGTGTCTTAACACTAGGTTCTCAGGTTCCCTCTGCCAAGCCTGCTATATGCAGGATACAGCGTGAGGCTAAAAAAAAATTTAAAAAAATATATTATTTTTTAACCGGATTGACTATGTAAAACGTTGATGTTCAAATACTCGTATACACTTCACGTCCGCGGTCACAGCTTTACAAGTGTATTGAAATGTCCAGTTTTCTAAAATGTATTTCCATGTATTACAATATACGCGATTAATCCATTATAGACCATATACGTCAATAACTTACTTTTATGTCATCTATTATATTCAAAATTGTATTAAAGAGGTATGCAGGGACCGTAGCGTTTGGCGCTCCGTTCCCTCTGACTACCCCGCTAGGGACAAAGCGTGAAGTTAAGTAAGTAAGTAAGTATTAAAGAACATTCATATGGCAAATACATATAAGATAACAAAAAAAGATAAAAATTAGCCTATAAAAATTACACAGTAGAATTTTAAACAAAGTATTTTTCAACAAACATTTTTACAAAACAGCAGATTAAAGTTGAAAATATAATAAACACATTTAGAAACGCCAAAATGTGCGATATTTCAGGACGTACAGTAGAACTTTGTCGCCGCCAATGATTAATGAGGGGGTGGCTCTTAGCCAAGTGAATTTCAGGTACCCTATCGTTAAGACACTCGTAAAGCGTTCATAATTTTATGTGTAAATCTTGCTTACTTTTCGATAAAAAGATGTTTGTTAAAATAATTATATAAGCAATATTTTAACTGAATTTATTATTAGACATTAAATTATTTAGTAAATCTTTTCTCGTCAATTGAGTAATTTGTATGAAAAAATATTTTTACTGATTTAAATCTCACTTGAACAATGTTATACAGATTGCTTTAGGCCTAGACAGAAGATCTTTTGATTTTAATAAAAAAAATAGCAATCTATTTTAATATTATATATGCACTGAGAAAACATTTTTTTTTTGTTTAGTATGTATGTATTGAATAAAATAATATAATTGAATAAAAAAATAATCAGACACTGGAACTCCATAGTCAAATTCAGCTGGCAAGAAAGATAGAAAAGCTATATTGAGTTCGGTCACTAGACATATTCTATCTTTATTTAGATGAAAAGTGGAGTACTTGGTGACGTACTACAATGCAGATGAACTGTAATAACTTTAAGATTTTAGCAAAAATGAAAACCAACTGCAAACTGTTTTAGGTGGTAGGAGGTTCGTCCTCCGACTGGCTCGCGACCACTATCATGCCAAAGACGAACCGCCAAATATCTAATGATGTGTTCCGGTTCGATGGCATGTAAGCCAGATTTTCCCCTTTCCCACCCATCCTTTCCCCAAAATGTGGTGGTTCCGATAGTGGACTACTACATTGTCCCCCCTTCCATCAGTATCCTCTAGGTTGGCAACGCATCTACAACATCTCCGGTGTTGTAGATGTCTATGGGCGAAGGTAACCACTTACCATCAGGTGGTCCTTCTGCTCGTTTGCCGTCCGTTATCAATAAAAAAAAATATCAATAAAAAAATAAAATAAAATACCTTAAAAACTACAATTATGACGAATAACTCTTAACTACTAGTTAAACCTCAACTAAGATTGAATAGGACCAAATCAGAAGCACTAGCTATCATATAAAAAAAATTATCATCAAAATTGGTTCGCCAAGTAAAAAGTTATGAGATAACATATACAAAAAAATACAGTTGTATTGAGAGCCTAATTTTTTGGAAGCCGGTTAAAAATGAAAATAAAATAACCCTTACGCCATAATATAATCAATTCATATTAGCTATCCACCCAATTTCGAGAGCACTTTACTTTGCATAACAATGTAATTCATAACAATAATTTTGACCTAAACGTTTAAACAGGTCAATAGTTGATTGAAATTACTTACTCGTAATTAAAATTTAAATTGAATTATTTAATTATAATTACATAAGGATAATTCTCTGATTGGAAAATATACATACATACATAGCTTCACACTGTATCCCGCATATAGCAGGGTAGGCAGAGGGAACTTAGTGGTTAAGACACTCCGTTCCACACTTTCCGCCGAATTGAGGCATTGCGTGCTGAGTGGCGGAACTCAACACCACGCTTTGTCTTCTTCTTCTTCTTCTTCTTCCTAGCATTTATCCCGGCTAGCCAGGGTCTGCTTTCCTACTCAACCTACTCCACTTTGCACGATCTTCTGCATCACGGGTGGTTAGTCCATTGGCTCTCATATCCTGCTTCACGACATCCAGCCATCGCTTCCTTGGGCGTCCCGGCGGTCTAACTCCAGGGACAGATATATCAAGGCATTTTCTTCCGACATGGTGTTCGGGACGGCGCGCAACGTGGCCGTACCATCTCAAACGACGCTCTTGGAGCTTATCCGCTACGTCACGGACCCGAAGACTACCTCGAATGAATGTGTTACGTATGCGATCAGCCCGCGTAACGCCACACATCCATCTCAGCATCTTCATCTCCGTGACGCGAAGCTCCTGCGTGTGACGAGACAGTGCCGGCCAACATTCGCTACCGTATAAAAGAACAGGTCGGATTATGCACTTGTATATCTGTCCCTTGAGTTTGGGCGGTATTCTGCGGTCGCAGACCACACCAGTGACCTCACGCCATTTGGCCCAAGCAGCGCATATCCGGGCTTGGACATCGTGATCGATGCCTCCGGACTCGTGCAAAACGGATCCAAGGTACCTGAACTTTTCCGACTTAACGGCTGGTTCAGGACCTATATGGATAGTGCCAGAGTCCGGGCTCCCGCATGCCATGTACTCGGTCTTCGACACATTTAGCTTAAGACCGCCGTTCTCCAGCGTACCCTTCCAGAGGTTCACTCTCTGCTCTAACTTCGTCCGGTCCCCGTCAACGAGTGCTATGTCATCGACATACATCATCAGCCATGGAGGCTGGTCCTGGATATAAGCCGAGACAGTATCGAGCACTACATTGAATAGAAACGGACTAAGCGCCGAGCCTTGGTGAACCCCTACAGTAATGGGAAATGGTTTGGTGTCGCCAACAGCAGTCCTAACCATTGACGCGGAATCGCGGTACATATCCCTAATAATGTCAATATAGACCTCAGCGATCCCCTTGGATCGCAATGCCCACCAGATACATTGACGAGGCACACAGTCAAAGGCCTTCTGTAGATCTAAAAATGCCAAATGCAGAGCTCTCCTTTTCTCTCTGTATGCCTCCATCAAAGTTCTGAGGGCAAAAACGTCGTCCATGGTACCGGATCCTGGCTGAAATCCATACTGACATTCAGAACCAGTACACTCTCGGCGAAGCCAGAGATCGATTACGCGCTCGAAGAGCTTCATGGTGTGACTCATGATCTTGATACCCCTATAACTACCACAATCTTGAACACTGCCCCTTCCCTTGTAAATAGGGGTAATAAAGCTGTTGCGCCACTAATGTGGCATTGTACCAGTGTTCAAGATGCGGTTAAAGAGATCAGTGAGCATGAGCACACCAAGAGAGCCCAGCGATTTCCACGCCTCGATCGGAATGTCGTCAGGCCCCACCGCTTTCCGGTTCTTCATGTGTCGAAGGCAATTCTGAGTTTCGTCGAGGGTTATTGGGGCAATAAGTCCGAGGTTAGGGAGCGGTTCGGGAGGAAGACTGCACGGGTGCTGAGTATTCAGCAGCTCCTTGAAGTAGCACCTCCATCTCTCCTTCACAGAGACCTGATCACAAAGCAGCGTACCTCGGGAGTCCTTGACACAGAGACATTTGGAAATGTCTTGTGTCGCTTTATCCCGAGCACGTGCCAGTTTATATATGAGCTTCTGCCCCTCCGCAGTTTCAAGTTTATCGTAAAGTGGTGATAAACTCTCACTGCGGGCTCTGGCTACAGCTGTTTTGCTGGCACGTTTCGCCGCAATGTAATCCACTCTGTCTTCAGGGGAGTTGGAATTCTGCCACTTCTTAAAAGCAGCCTTCTTTTTCCGAATCGCTTCCTGCACCTTGTCATTCCACCACCATGTCTCCCTGTCGATGACTCGTCCTCCCCTAGAAATGCCAAGAACTCGTTTACCTGCAGTAATAATTGCTGACTGGGCTCGATCCCAAGCTTCCTGGGCAGTTTGGGTGTCAGTCGATAGATTTTGACTTTTAACCTCTGCCAGAAAGTCGGTCTGCATCGGCCCATCCAACAACCACCACTTGATCCTAGGGTCACGTTTCTCGGCAACTTTCTTTTTCGGAGTAACGACATAGTCCATGACAAGAAGACGATGTTGGGCCGTTAGGCTTTCACCAGGAATGACCTTACAGTTAGTGACCTTGCCTATATGACACCGTCTGGTCAGCAGATAATCTATTTGAGTTGAGTGGGACCCGCTCTTATACGTGATAAGGTGCTGGGAACTCTTTTGGAAGAACGTGTTCACGATGGCCAAGTCAGACGCAATACAGGTTCTCAGAGTATTTTCTCCCTCTGCATTGCGACGACCATAACCAAAACCACCGTGAACACGCTCATACGTGTCCCCAGTCCTGCCCACGTGGCCGTTTAAGTCCCCCCCAACTATGATTACCTCGGTAAGTGGTATGGCGCGTAGCACCCCTTCAAACTGCTCCCAGAAGGACTCCTTTTCGGCGCAACTACAACCCGCCTGAGGGGCATAGGCGCTGATCAAGTTGGTGATGACACCCTCAATCAGTACCCTTACCCGCATCAAACGATCGCAGCGACGGTCGACTTCGAGGAGACCACTCTGAAGCTCTTCAGAGAGCACTACCGCCACACCGGTCTTACCCGAGGGCGACCCAGTGTATATAAGCTGGTAACCCTGTCCGATGTTACGGGACTTATTGCCTTTCCAGCGAGTTTCCTGTAGGAAGACACACTGAACCCGACGTCTCACGAGTACATCTGCGAGTTCTCTGCATCGTCCGGTTAGAGAGCCAATATTCCATGTTGCAAAGCGGAGTTTCTTTCTGGGTACTTGCGTCTTTAGCCGTGCCCGTACTTGACACGGTAGCCCTTGCCCACTTATCGCAGGTGTAGGGCGATGTGCCTGCGCGTCGTTTAACGGCGACGCCCTAGCCATACCCAGCATTTTTCTTAATCTTTCCATTTGATTGGCGAAGATTGGTTTTATTGGAGCGACTGCCATCTGACCTCCAAAACCCATTATGGGTAAAACCAAGGGAGAGGATAAGTCAAGAAAGGAAAAGAGAGAAGGAGATCAGGACAGGGGGGTGCGCAATGAAAGGACACCACTTTCATGGATTGGATGATAGGAGTATGATAGTGGTGGCTCGAGGATCCGGGGTCGCGTACCCGTATGACCTAAACCAAGTATCGGGCAGATACTTGACAGGACACCCTCTGGATTGTCTTGTTACCAAACTCAGGAAATGAAAAATTCCATTTCCTGGAAAATATTGTTGTAAAAAATAGATAAAAAGGAGTTCTAATACAGGTTTATAAAAAACTAACATTAGTGAAAAGTTTTTGCTATATATAAATCAAATTTAAATAATTTTAATTTCCTCTTTTGGTAAGACAAAGCACGGCTTTAAGGTGCCGCCACTCAATATGTAGTGTCTCGAGTTCGAGTGGAAATAGCAAAACGGAGTGTGTTAACACTAGACTATCTCTGCATACTTTTCTATGCAGGAAATAAATAAGTTCTTTATTGACCATAGAAATTTTTGGACGGGGTTAGAATACAATTCCCCTCCGCCGCTGGGTAGCGTCCCGTAAGAGGCGGGTATCCCAGTAGTTAGGTGGTACCACTATCATGTCAAAAATGAACCGCCAAATATCTAATGATATGTTCCGGTTTAATGGCATGTAAGCCAGGCATTTATCCCCTTTCCTACCCATCCTTTCCCCAAAATGTGGTGGTTCCAATAGACTACTGCATTGTCCTCCCCCCATCAGTATCCTCTAGGTCGGCAACGCATCTACAATGTCTCTGTTTTTGTATATGTTCATGGGCGAAGGTAGCCACTCACGATCAGGTGGCCCTTCTGCGTTATCCATAAAAAAAAGTAATTTTATTACATTTAAGGGCTTACCAACTCAAAATAAGTCTACACTGTGTATATACTTCTAAATAGAATGTAGTATAATGTAGAGCTGTAAAAAAAAAAAAACTCAGTACTAATCTTAATATTACCAACAAAAAACCATCGGTAAATATTTTTTTACAAAAAATATAATAATAAATTAGTCGCATGAAAGAATGAAAGAGTTATTTTTAAAAATTGCACAATACTTTGAAGCTTACATTTTGTTTGAGAAATTTAAAATATTCTTCTATAATTTTTATATCCTTTTTCTGTTAGCAGAATAAGAAAACCAGTAAAAAAAATAAAAAAATAAACGAAACAATGTTAGGATAAAGAGATAAAACTTGTAGTCACAAACTTTGTGGAGTTCCAGTTAATTTTTTTGTATTGAAAATGTTTTTAATTGCAAAGTTGGAAGAAAGCTTGAACGCAATTTGTCTTGTTTTCGCTTAGCATTTGGGACAGACGGTCTCAACCGCTGTCATATGCCTGTACTGGGACCATATAGTTTAACTGTAAATACAACCAAAAATATCATAGTGAAATATTTCTATTAGAGAGATCTTTGGTTCTCAAGATTTTTACATTCATTAAATGAAACTATTTTTACCGGACTAGACCTAATTTCATTGAAGAAGATGGTTGGATGCTTCCTACCGCCTGGGGCCCACTCATTAAAACTTTGAAGTCTCAAGCCCACCACACTAGAGGGCCAGATATAGTCAGCTCATTCTGCAAGAATCCAGGGCAGTACGCGAGGTAACTAAGAAATCGTTGGCGGTAGTCTGATATAATAATTGTATCAAGTGACAGGCGAATGCCACCTCATTCTACCTGTGACCACGGACTACTGTAAAGTGATCGAAACGTCGGTTTCCAAAAAATGTATTTCCGAATACTAAAATATATGCGATTAATACGGTTAAATTTTTTTAAGTATCTATTTCTATTAGTTTATAACTATTTAAAAGAGACTGTCAAGCTGTTTGTCATATCGTACGGATGAGCAGATTTAAAGTTTTAAATTAGCATATACAAGACAGAAGCACAAGTGTGCGACTGTTGTGTGTTGTGTTATGGGTTCGATTCCCACTCCAGGAAATGAAAATATTTAATAATATTTAGTATTTTTAGGCACCACACAACTAACACAAACCCTAGAAATTTCAAACAACTAATATAAAACACACTTTATATTTATAAAAAAAGCAGATATACAGTTTGCAACCTGAGTGGTTATTTGAACTTTCTAATTAATATAACGTAATATTTGTAAAATCTATTACATAGTAATAAATTAAAGAAAAGAAATTCACACACGGTAGAATCTAAACGATGAGTTTAGAATTTATATTTTATTATGACATCTGACATATCAAACACTACATAACCATTATACTATCTAACTCCTACATACATACATGTTTGTGTCGCTCTTTCGTTACATCAGCTTCCAAATTACAACAACTGAAAGGAAATTTTCCTTCAAAAAAATATACTTTTACCACAAAATAACTGTTTTAAAAGTTTAATGTACTAGCACTTGTTCCTGGAACATTACCGGGTCACAACTGTTAAATTACATGCAAATTTAAACCTCCTCAGATTGTAAGCACGGACATTTTAAATTATGAAACCTGCTAGCGACAGTATGCAAATTTCTTAATTACTATTTTCAAGTCAAGATAGCTATTACTACATTTTTAAAAAAGATTCTCCTTGTTATAAGCTAACTTTTGTTTTGTGAATAATTATAATTTCGAAATTTTAACTGAATTTTAAAGACGTACTTTTCAATTAATCAGGTGTTTAAGTTCGTCTTAAAACATTACGTAAACATAAAAACTTTATTCTTGTTGAATATTAATATGAATATATAGAATAGATTTGAAATAAAAATATTATTAAAAAAAAACATTTTTATAAGCAAGTATATATATTAAATATATACTTCGCCATTTTGTTTTGGCGGCCATTTTACGTACATACAATTAAACCGTCATCAGAACTAAAGGCCTATTCCAAATTTTAGTTCAATCAAAATCAAATCAAAGTGGGTCAAATTTAACTTGCAAGATTTGACCCATAAACATACTAACTGGGCATGTTAAGTAAAGCTTATAACTATACGCTTCCCAATACTGCAATGTGAAGATAATTATGATGTTAGTACTTGGTATGTTTCTATAGTATTTCAGTTCTTTACAGTTCTTTAACTATATCGCTCCGGACCTATAATTATTTTTGTCTTTTTGGATCTTATAAATGTAGATCTTTAGTAACTCACAATAGCGAATACAAGATATTCATATAATTCTATCACATAAATGTTTTTTATACTAACCTTTTTTTAGCATTCTTTCTGCTTTACACCTGTAACAAAAAGTATAATATTAATTAAATATTACATAGTCTATTTACATACACATATTTTACACTTAGAAGAGCCATCCGTTGTCCTCTTTTCCGTTATAAGAGTTGCCACTATCACCTAATTAACTTGTTCTAATCAAGTCTAGCGTAATCTATTATATTTTTCTGTTGCAGGTTCACGGTTACCGTATAATAGGATATCCAGAGAAAAGACGACGCTCGAATTTGAGACATTGCGTGTTGGCGGAAGTTAACGCCGCATTTTCCTGCTAGCTTTAACCTACATTTCAAGGTCACATGCCGTCTTTGATACCGAAAGAGTTTTCTTTCGGTGAACAGTATTATTTTATATTTACTATTTTTCCATTCAGAGTGCATTCGGTAACTTCGAAGATTAGGTATTTTTAATATTTACCATTTCAAGCGAAATACGGCGGTAATATGTGTTCTGGCCATATTCAGTTAAAGGCTATCTTAATACTCACTCCGCTTGAAGATCATAACGATAAATATTACAAATACCCGGCCTTCGAAATTATCCGAACGCACCCTAATTAGCTTCACGCTGTATACCGCATATAGCAAAGAAGCCAGAGGGAAACAGAGAACCTAGTGCCAAGACACTCCGTTCTCTTTTAACATTTCCATTCCACACTTTCAGCCTAATGCATAGTAATTATTATTTCTATAATATGATATGTTTAGGATAATTTATTTAAAAATAGTCAAATTGTAACGAAGCGGTGACACAGTTCCAAAACAGTGCATTTACGTTCTAGGAAGCTCAGAAAGTCGCTCCATTTCAAAGCACAATAGACAGCGGAAGACAAAAGGCTTTTCATTTTCAAAACGGCCCGTACATAATACAAAATTATGTATGTCATTGGCCTAATTTTGTAATGCAATATTTAAGCGAAGACAACGCTGTTGTGATGCAAATGTTGTTAAGAGGTACCTATTATTTGTACGTAGTAATCTAATATTATGTTAGAGATTGAGTGTGTAATAGAGAAGTTACGTGTTTTTTTATGTTTCCATATTCCCCCCTTATCGTACAGGGCAGAAGCAAAAACGTTTTTTTTTTTTTTATTTATTTATTTTCTTCTCGTATCTCCGCATAATATGGACAACCCCCGAGTGCAACGAAAAAAATAAAATATCCAACTAATGTGTGTTTTTAGTAATATAGGCATTCGCACGAGTGACTGTCCCTGCCACATGTCACAGAAAAATATTTATGTATGTAATAAAAAGATAATTCAAACACAGATATTTAAATATAAAAAAAAAGAAAATCGACTTCAAATAAAATATATTAACAAGTACAATTATTACGAATATCTCAAAAACTACTTGTTTGATCCTAACTAAATTAAAGTGAGAAAACAACAAAGGCACTAAGCTATCACATAAAAAAAGGATTATCGAAATTGGTTTATCTAGTAAAAAGCTAGCACATTAAAAAAAGTCTAAATGCGAACCTCCTTTTTGAGTGTCTAACCGACACTTCACAAAAAACCGACAAAAATTCTAGATAGAAAAGCAAAGGTACAACCACCACGTACACTCTGACGCTCAACATAAAAATACAATACAAAAAATATATTTTAAAAGTTTCCAAGTGCATAAAATCCAAATAAACAATAACTAAGCGCTCTAGTAGAATTTTACAAAGCACTTTGGAATCAGTTCAACATTTTGGAAGATTATCCTATCCACATTTTAAAAGCTCAGCACTTTATGTGGTTGTTCTAAAAAAGTTGAACCTTAATAATATTTATACCCGACTTCAAAAAATGTAAGTAAACGTTAGTATTTTCATTTCCTGGGTTTGGTTACAAGGCAAAAGCGCGGCGTTGAGTTCCGCCATTCAACACACAATGCCTCAATTCGGCGGAAAGTGGTTGTTGAAGAGAACGGAGTGTCTTAATACTAGGTTCTCTGCCTACCCTGATATATGCGGGATGCAGCGTGAAGTTAAAAAAAAAATACCCGACTTCAAAAAAGGGTAGGTTATCAATGCCACTGTTTTTTCGTATGTTATCGCTAATCTTTTTACTGAGTGAACCAATTATGATGAAAATTTTTTATATGATAGACATTTTGATGTGGTCCCATTTTAATTTAATAAGGATCTGACGAGTATTTTTGTGTCATTCGTAGTTTTTAGTTTAACTTTTTACCTTACCTGACCTAACTTCACGCTTTATCCCTAGCGGGGTAGTCAGAGAGAATGGAGCGCCAAACGCTACGGTCCCTGCATACCTCTTTCGCCTCATCCAGTCATTAACCTCTTCATGCATGCCCTCCGGGGGGTCCTCATGCTTTTACGTGACCTTCCTCCAGTATCATTGATATTGTGTTCTCGAAGGTCCACCCGCGATGTCCCCACCACGAGGTCTCCCCCAACGTATTTTGCCGCTTTAATTTTTTAGTACATTTTATTTAATGTCGCTTTTTTCTTATTTTTATTATTATTATTAACACACTACAAATTTATAGATTGGCCTTTTATTGGAAAAAAATATTACTATAAATTATAAATGAAGTTATTATTACTTAAAACTAGGTTGTTAAAACTCAATAAAGGTTAGTTTCTCTTTGTATTCCCTAAGAGAGTTCAGTTTTTATAACTAGTTGACCTTTTTATCTAATTAAACGTAACGAATTTATAATTTATATTAAGTTTAATTTTTTTTTTCAGGCGATGGAATGGAATCCTCTAGGGAAGCGTAAACGTGGCCGTCCCAAGCAAACCTGGCGACGCTCAGTTCTAGACGAGGCGAAGAAGATTGGCAAGACATGGTATGAAATTAAAAGCGATGCCCAAGATCGATCGTAACGGAGAGTCACTGTGGACGCCCTTTGCCCCAGCTTGGGGACGTAGGAACATAAGCTAAACTTTAATTAATTTTTACTAACATTTAAATCTATTATCCAAGTATATCTGTATTATTTAATAAATAACAATTGTATTTTACTATTATATATTTAATTTATTACTGAGTGAGTGACAGACAACGCACAGCCAAAACTATTAGCCTTAGACAGCCGAGATTTAAAATGTAGGTTTCTTGAAAAGTAAAGAAGACATATAAGAAAAGATTTCCCGAAATTCCGACGAAAATAGGAAAAAAAACGATGTTTCTTACAGACAAACGTAGTTACGGGCTATAGCTAGAGCAAAATATTTTTTTTAGCTTCACGCTATATTCCGCACATAGCAGGGTAGGCAGAGGGAACCTAGTGTTAAGACACTCCGTTCCCCACTTTCCACCGAGCTGAGGCATTGCGTGCTCAGTGGCAGACATCAACTCGCTTTGCCTAGTTACCAAACCCAGGAAATGACACATCTCCTGGAGTGGAAATCGAACCCACAACCTGCAACATTTACAATAACACACTTGTGCCTCTGCGCCACGACAGGCGTTAAATAATAATAATAAATAATACCAGTATATAATAGAGAACAATAGCAAAACCAGGTACACCGTATAACGTAGCCAAGATATCGTGTACAAAGGAATTTGCCGGCGTCGTGGAAATGAACACGACTCTACTAAGAAAGTACGGCTACGTAGAGGTTTGTCGTAGCACGCAAGACTATGCCCTAAATACCTGCAAGCTTCGAGAATTTTAATTAAGTTGAATAATGTCGTGTAGATTAATAAGAATATAAAATAATAATGCTATTGTGGCGCAGTGAGGCAATATCTGACGGTGCACCTCATGGTTATAGGTTCGATACCCACTTAGGCAAATATCATATTTAATTTTTTTCTTACACTACTTAAATAAGGTAAAATATAAGGTTGATTGGTGTAACACTCAACACTAGCTGTCTTTAAATTGGACGAAAAGCTTTTACATCTTAATAACAATAAAATTATGAATCTAATATTTATTTTGTTTTAACATTATAGAATATACATAACTTAATGGTAATTTACGATGTCTTAGATTTTATCCTTTAAATATATTAAGTGCTGGACGGAGATACTCATCCGATCAAACTAAGAACCAATCTTTCTAAATAAACTCTTTGGTCTATATAGGATTCGAACCAATAATCATCGCGTACAGCCAAAGTCTTCTCTTCCAATTCCGCCAGAAATACTTAGGAACTTTTTTTTATTTATTTTTTTTTTAACTTCACGCTGTAACCCGCATATAGTAGGGTAGGCAGAGGGAACCAGAGAACCTAGTGTTAAGACACTCCATTCTCTTTCAACATATCCGTTATCATGTAAAAAATATTTTAAAATTGAATAAAAACGGGAAACTATCAAAAAATATTTTTATTGTACTTCGTCGGAAACAATTCGTACATAAAGCGCTTAAAGTTGCTGCGACAAGGGTTCAAGTACGTTCCTATGACAGTTTTACGTAATGCTATAACTGTAGTGAAAGAAATTCACTTACGGACGTGTAGTTACACGATCATATAAATTGGAAAAATCGATCTAAATGTTATGAAGTTTTATTTATATCAATATAATTATTTTTTTAATACCTACGAAATCTAAAGAATACTTTAAAAATATTGATAATGTATGAAATACTTATATCCAATAATTATATCCACTTTTCCTAAAGATTTAAAAGATTTTAAGCAGTTTTTAACAGAAAAGGAGTAGGTTATCAATTATTATTTCATTTTAGAATATGATCTTTATGACGCGAGATAATGAAGATAATGAAGATGACACAGGTCATTATGTGAGCAGTAAATATATTATATAAAAATTCGACATATAAACCGTTCAGTGCACATATCAATAACCTCAACGTCTCTGGTGTTGTAGATGTTCATGGGCGAAGGTAACCACATACCATCAGTTCCTTCAGCTCATTTGTCATCCGTTATCCACAAAAAAAAAGTAGTTGAGATGTGATAATATGATGTATAGGATTTTTTTATGGTTGCATTACTTATGTGCCTCATAATTCTAAATCAATGGGTGTCTTTTTTAAACATATATTTTTTTTAGCTTCACGCTGTATCCCGCATATAGCAGGGTAGGCAGAGGGAACCTGAGAACCTAGTGTTAAGACACTCCGATCTCTTTCAACATTTCCGTTCCCTACTTCTATAAAAATATAAGGAGATTGTGGTTGTATTATAGAGTTCATCGACTTGTGCACTAAATAGCTAATACATCAATTTCTACAGCCATTAATAATACCTAAGCTATCTAATACCGGTAATACATTAAAACCGCTAGTTTAAACATTAAACTCGTCCAATATCTTACAAACAAGAACCACACTGACCACAGCATTTTGCCGAAAAGGTATATTTTAATCCGGATCTTACAAATATTAAAACATCCGCAGTATTATCTATGGTCGACTAGACCGCAGAGGATTAAGGAAGTTGGCGTGGAGAATTGACCTTACCAACTATTATATATAGAATTAGCAGCTTTGTAACATTTAGAGTAAATATCATACATATTAACGCCTGTCGTGGCGCAGAGGCACAAGCGTGCGACTGTAATCGTGACAAGCTGTAGGTTCGATTCCCGCTCCAGGAAATGTTAAAGATTAGTATTTGCATTTCCTGGGTTGGGTAACAAGGCAAAGCGCTGCGTTGAGTTTCCCCACTCAGCATGCAATGTCTAAATTCGGTGGAAAATGGGGTAACAGCGTGTCATAACTCTAGGTTCTCAGGTTCCCTCTGTCTACCCTGCTATGTGCGGGATACAGCATGAAGCTAAAAAAAATCATACATATATTAAACGAAATAGAGCTAGAACCATCGAGGCCCAGTGGGACAGTGTGACTTTAAAGGTGATTCGATTCCAATCGTACGCATGATATATAGATATTTAAATTATATTAATTTCTCCTCTCTATTGCGCGGCATTGACTTTCGCAACTTGACACGCAAAAATTTGAATTGAGGGGGAAAGGGCGAACGGAGTGTCTTGACACTTTTAGAGGACTGAATTTTGGCATGTTGGGTGAAGCGTAACACTACGAAAGCATTATCTTGAAATTTCTACATAAACGGGAAAAACAAGCTTAATTTATATTATCATTTTCAAAATATGAAAATAGTAAGGCATGGATCATAAAGTCTACGCAAACGAAGTTGCGGATGACATCTAATTTAATGTGTATGTATTGCGTCATAACATTGCTTATAGTTATGTTAACAGGAGAATCCAATGCATTCATGCCCTCATTTCACACATAGGTGCGTCAGTAACAATTTATACTATAGGAAAATAGTTTATAAATAAGTAGGGAACGGAAATGTTGAAAGAGAATGGAGTATCTTAACATTAGGTTCTCTGGTTCCCTCTGCCTACCCTGCTATATGCGGGTTACAGCGTGAAGTTAAAAAAAAAGAAAAAAAAATTGTTTAATTTAAATTAAAAAACGACTTGTCAGTGTCTTGACAACTACCCTGCTATACGGAATTCCGCCCTAATTGGAGAAATTGCGTGTTGAGGGTCGGAACTCATTGCTGCGTGAACACATCCTTGCCTTATCAGAGGGGAGAAATGAGTCGTTCCTCTCACCGGGAATCGAACCCACAACCAAACACGTTTACAATCAGAGACTATCCCACTGCGCTACGATACCTTTTATTATTCATTGAGTCATAATCTAGCTCATAGTTATGTTGACAGAAGAATGCAGTGCATCGATGCGCTCATTTCATACATACATCAGTAACAATTTAGTATTTATTTAATTCAAAATAATGATAAATAATTCCGACATATGTAGATTGACAAGAATAGAATCGTACAAATTTGCAATTAAAAGTGGGCAGAAGTCATTATTTTATATCTTGTATTGATGTTGAATTTCTACTGTACTAACAATATTATCATAATATTATTAATATTTAACTACTATTTAAATAGAAGGCAGTAAATGTTTGTAATCAAACAGTCAAAACGATAATTATTTTCTGGCACATTACTTTCATTGTCACATAACAATTAGGGACAAGTAGTTTTAAATTTTTATGAAAGAAAAATATAAATTACTTTATAATAAATAACAAAAAAACAATGGGTAGTTATAAATTTAAAATTTAACTTTACAAAACATATTTATTATACATATGTTTCCTCAATTTAAACAGACAAAAGTCAGCGTTAAGTTACGTCACATCTCCGCAAATCCTCTAACTGGCCCTAAAATATAAAACGGAATTAACAAACTAGTTAACACTAAAGATAATAAAACATTTAAATTCGACAAAAAGCTTAAAATCATTAAATTAGTTTAACAAACCTTCCAAATGACTGTCAAATATTGTCAGAGTGCGGTACAATCGATAAGGAGGTACGCGGCCTATCATGCTGTTCGTTGCTCAGACTGGGTTAATGTATAATCAATTGCTCCGGCGACAGACCAGGCAACTTTGTTATGTTATATTTATAATGGAAATAGGTTTTGCCCGCAGCTTTGCTTGTCTTTCAGTTAATTTTCTGTCGTAAAAGTACATGATGATCTCAACCGTGTACAACTTATTAACTGCAAAATATGTACTTTTTCTTGTATTTAGATATAAAATTTCTATTCAGTGTTTTGATTCATTATGATATTCAAAATAATATGGTTCTTAAATATAATTGTTATATACTTTGGCAAAGGCAGAGGGAACCAGAGAACCTAGTGTTAAGACACTCCATTCTCTTTCAATAATTCCGTTTCCCACTTTCCGCCGAATCGAGGCATTGCGTGTTGAGTGGCGGAACTCAACGCCGCGCTTTGCCTTGTTACCAAACCCAAGAAATCGAAGAATAAGAATCGAACCCACAACCTGTCGCGTTTACAGTCGCACGCTTGTGCCTCTGCGCCACGACAGTCACTAATATAAAAAAATGGTATCTAATTTGTATTCAGTACCCTCTCTTTTGGCAAAATAATTTCACTGCGCCATTAGACTATAATTAATAACAGCTTACGCCAATGTTGGCTGTATATGATAAGAGGCTAGTTATGGCTTTATAACGCTGTGCCGGCTAAAATATCGAACAAACAAACTTCATATGTACTCGGGCCAGCTCATTTACATACGTCCTTGCTGTGTCTTGGAATATTTAATTAATATTAAAACATGCGTCTCCTTAGATATAAATGATATATACAATTTTATATTTGCTTAGTTTTCAATATATTTAGAGGAATAAATTGGTCAACTCAATAAAGTAATAATGTAAGGTAAATAATTTCTAGGCGCCGCTGTTAAAGCTCTTGCTGTAATTTTTATTGAAACAAAGTTTGCATTTCAAATTATTATTTAATTTTCCAAAAATTCTAATGCCCAATTGTGATAACAAGTAGCCTCATTGATTTGTAAAATACACGTTTCCTTAGCAACTATATTATATATCGAACATGTGATAGTGTGAGTAATAATTGAATCGGTGAGTGCAGAAACAACGTTTAGTCAGGATTTTAAAATTTTCCAGGATGGAGAAAAAAGTGTATAACTTGCCTTTCTAAGCTAGTTTAAATCGATTATGAATTTTTACATTTTTTGTGACTTACGTTGTTTCTGCACTCACCGATTCAATTATTTTATTCATTTAATGTGTTTCTGATACATTACTTCGAAAAATATTGGTTTTCTTTTCATGTGTACTAAATGTATGCCAAATTTTAATATTTAACCGTCCGCATAGTTTTCATAAAAATGAATCCAAAGATTTTCCTTCACGTACTATTATAATCATTATTATGAAAATAATATAACTTAATTATAAGCAACCATTCTGCACACTGCCAAACACTCCATAACATCACAACGACAACCTTCCTCTGTTTCCTCATCCCTTCAAACATTACAAAACAGTAATCAACCCTTAAACTAACTTCGCCATTGCAAAAAGGGATTCCATGTACACATACACATACAAAATAAGCAGTTCAAACAACATTATTTCAAATTTAAATACTCAATTCGCAGTGTTTTCATTGTTTTTACATTTTAAATCCATGAGATAATACTACAAAGGGTTGACGGTAGGAAAATAAAAGGTGAAATAGGTAATACACCCGCTTTGCCCCCATAGCTACGTACTAATAAGCCCTCGCTAACAGCACTTATCTGGTTTAAACCCTTAAAATGAAGCAATAAAAGACAATCCCACACGTGTGCCCCGTAATGTTTACATTCAGCAATCAGTGTTCCGTTTTATATACGAGTGCCATTTTTGTAAATGTCACGTTTGTCTGTATGCCAAGTATTTATACGTTTTAATATGGAGGCTGCTAAAACGAATTGGTAGTGAAAATTCCTAAAAATATTTTTAACTTGTACGTTCTATTTATGAGCTATAAAATAATATTTACATATATTTTGGAAGATTATTAAGATATTGGCAGCGCTGAGTTTAAAACTCAATTAAAAGATAGACAAAGAATCCTCGTTGATATTTGAAAGCAAAATAGTAGAACGCATTTTCGCCGATGTCTTAGAAAATGGTAAACAGCAAACATGGTGCAAAGAGCTAAGAGAGTCGGACATTGTTAAAATTATAAAAAATGAGCACCCGACAACCCCAAAACCCGACCAAACCGAACAACCTAAAACAGACCTGGTTATAGAAATTTATTGAACTAAGCCGACTTTCGCCCGTTACCGCAGTCTAAAATGACGATTAAGAAGATATAAATAAATATACGAGATGTGTTCAAAAAGTAAGGTGACTTTGTATTTTTAAGAAAAAATATTTATTTATTTATCAATATTTATGTTGTCCCCTTCAAAGTAATCCCCCTCAGATACAATACACTTATGCCAACGGTTTTTCCAAACGTCAAAGCACTTCTCATAAGCACTTTTCGGTATAGCCTTGAGCTCTTCCAGCGATGCAGTCTTTATCTCTTCAATCGTTGCAAATCTCCGTCCTTTCATAGGTCTCTTTAGTTTTGGGAACAAGAAAAAGTCACATGGGGCCAAATCCGGTGAATATGGTGGCTGAGGCATGATTGTGGTGTTGTTTTTGGCCAAAAAATCTCTCACCAGCAAAGATGAATGATGAGCAATTTCGGAACAAACTTCGCTGACACACGTCTCATGCCCAAAACGTTAGAAAAAATTTCATGGCACGAGCCAAGCGATATACCAACATCCTCAGCAACTTCTCTGATAGTGATTCGACGATTTTCCAGAACAATTTTCTTCACTGCTTGAACGTTTCCATCAGTTGTTGACGTGCTTGGGCGTCCAGAGCGAGGCTCGTCATTGGCATCTTCCCGGCCATCTTGGAAGAGTTTGTACCACTTGTAAACATTTTTTTTAAAAAAAAAACACTTATAACCTTTACGCGTCTCCCAACCAAACAAAAAATGCTATACACTTGAAACTTGGTACAGATGTTCGGGAAGAGTGTACCAACATAACAAAATAAAAAAATCGATAATCGAAAGTACGTTGCCCGCCAAATTTGAAAAGTCACCTTACTTTTTGAACACACCTCGTATACCTAATAAATGTTTTGACATAACATATTATAGAAACGTGATGACGCCGTCATGGGGGCAGTGATCAGCAAGCTTAGCGATATGAGACGCCCTGACAACTGTCTAACCTGCTCATAAATTTATAAAAAAAAAAAAAAAAAAAATAGAAAGGAAAAAAAAATTGTCAGTCGGTGAGGATCTCACCATAGTCTTAAGACAAGGTAGTCTATTTAAGTATGCACACGAAAAAAAAAGAAACAAAAGGCACGGGCAAGTGCGAGCCCGTGGATGTAATCTAACTCAAAAAAAAAAAAAAAACATATTATAGAAATGGCGTCTGGCTAACAACGTCGACATTGCTTTCCCATACATTTAAGTTTCCAAAACACTATCAACTAGCCATAATAATAGTTTCTGGGAACTTAAATACCTAAGTACAAAGTCATCCAATAACAAGCAAAGCCTAAGCACTAGCTAGTTTATTAATAATACCGTCCCAACAGTTATGGCATGCAAATGAAGCTAGCCGGGTACACACGGGTCGGTGTTTGTGCGCAAACATTTTAGCTTGCATCAGCGGTATGAAGTCATAATTATAAAGCTCATAATAACATATTTTCACTGAAACTCAAAGAGTGTTATGAGCGCTATTAATATCAAAAACGGCAATTTTAGCTCAACTTATTACACTTTAAAATGTTCTTTGACTTAAATATGCTTATAAAAACGTGGCTTCAAGGTTTTTCCCGAATAATAGGGTGGTCAGAGAGAGCATAATGATAAGACACTCTGATGGCTGATTACCTTTTTTCGCTTTTAGAACACTTAATTATCACTTACCGACTTCAAAAAGGGAGGACGTTATCGTAATTCCACAGCATTTTTATATGTAGCCCATAGCTTTTTGATGGAAGAACCAATTTTGATAATTGTTTTCTTATATGATAGCTAATGCTTCTGAATTAAATTTAGTTAAGATATGACGAGTATTTTCTTTACTTATTCGTCACGTCATGTTACTTTTAAATGCATTTTCTTAGAAATCAGTTTTTTTTTTGTTAAAATCTTAATTACATAAATAAAATATTTAAATTAACGCCTGTCGTGACGCAGAGGCACAAGCGTGCGACTGTAAATGCGACAGGTTGTGGGTTTGATCCCCCCTCCTGTAAAATTTAGTATTTTCATTTCTTGGGTTTGGTAACAAGGCAAAGTGCGGCGTTGAGTTTCGCCACTCAAAACGTAATGCCTCAATTCGGCGGAAAGTGGGGAACGGAATTGTTGAAAGAGAATGGAGTGTCTTAACACTGGTTCTCTGATTCCCTCTGCCTACCCTATATGCGGGATACAGCGTGAAGTTAAAAAAAAAAAGTTTATTGTATGTAAAATGTACTGGATTTCAACCTGCAATTACAAACATCATCAAGACCCATACCTATAAATCATTACACCCCATAGCCTAGCAATTTCTCAAAACAAAATATCTCAAAAATATGTAAATTTACATTTCCGTAGTAATTAATCACGCCTACGTTACTTAATATGTGCTGAAAATGAAGCAATTATAACGTACCACGGAGGTTTACAAACAAATTAATTTTAATCTCTGTTAGGCGGTGAACATATAGACTCGTAAAAAATTATCCCATTCAGTATTAAAACCAACTGACTGTTAAGAGTTCATTCAAATATCATATTTAAGGGTAAATCTTTTTATTAGCCATGATTAAGATTTTACATTGAAAAGAAAAAAAAACCAACTTCAAATAAGGAAAGAAATAAGGAAGTTATATAAATTCCACTGTTTTTTTTGTGTGTGCATGGGTGAACAGATTTTGGTGATTCTTTTTTATATAATAGCTAGTGCTTCCGATGTGGTCCCATTTAAATTTAGCTAGAATCGAACAATTCCTTTTGAGTTATTTGTATTATACATTTTATTTGAAGTCGGTTTTCTTTTCTATTCAAATTTTAATTATTTTATTCGAAAAAAGAAGCTTCACGCCGTCTCCAGGATATCAGAGAGTCAGACTAAATCTAGTGTCATGACACTAATCTAGTGTTCTAAGTTTTCCGCTCATAGACGAAATATTGTTTTTACTATTAGAGCAGGAACATGAAAATAATATGAATATATTCCCCGAGTGGGGATCGAGCTCAAAACCCATCACGATTACAGTCATACTGATAATTGTTCACGTTGATCGCTACGATAGCTTCAATACTATATTTTACTTCATCTTTATATATTTACTGCATACGTGCCTTTATGTGAAGTCGGCAAATAAAACTTATATACGCCAACTAACTTTCTAGACTTTCTAGCATAAGAGAGAAGGCAGAGAGAGCCTAGTGCCAAGACACTCCACTTTCCGCCAAAATTTGAAAAAATGCGTGTTACTATCGTAATAATATTTACAAACATTACAATTTACAATACCCTCGAATGAGAACTGAACTCACTACTATCGCCCTAACGGTCAAGTGCTATTCTACTGCACCATAGTGGCCTTTTTGGTCATAATTTTAAAAGTAAAAAAATATAAAAGCAATATCACAAAGATGTCTACATTTTAAAATTCCTTAATTATATCTTTGTTTAAGCAAATTATAAAAGATGGCGCTTGAAACCTTTAAATGCATAATGAAGACAGTCTTAATTATGAAAAAGAGGGACATGGTGGAGATGCTTCATTTTTATTACGTTACCGTTTAAAACGAATATAAATTCATATTTTGTGAGTTTATTTTTGAGTTTAAGCCCAAACATTTGTTTGTTTTTATATTTGGTTTGGTAACAAGGCAAAGCGCGGCGTTGAGTTCCGCCACTCACAATGCCTCAATTCGACGGAAAGTGGGGAAAGGAGTGTCTTACCACTAGATCCCCTCTGTCTACCCTGCTATATGCGGGATACAGCGTGAAGCTATGTATGTATGTATTGTTTTTAGAAGGAAGAGAGCTTAAAAGCAGCTTCACCCTTTTATTGTAATAGCACTCAGGAAATACTAGTGTCGACGGTGGACACTGTTTTCTAATTATCGCCCAAAATTAAGACATTGATTGTTCAGTGGTGGAAGTTATACTCAATGCCATGCTGGACACTAATTCTCCCTGCTTTTCCTGTTATACAAAAAAAAACGTCAGCTGTATATTAAATGACGCCATCGTAGCGCAGTGGCACAGGGTCTGACTGCACACGAGATAGGTTGTGGGCTCGATCGACCCGGAGAAATGGTTATATTGAAATTATTTTCGTTTATCTATTGATGTAAGACAAAGTGTCGAGCTCCGCCACTCAATATCTTAAATTTGGACGGACGGCGAACGGAGTGTTTTAACACTAGGTTACTCTCTACCTACCCTGCTATACTGGAAGAAGCGTACAGCGTATATTAAATATAAACGATCGACTTAACAAGAAAATTATATTCGAAACCCAAAACGATAAATACAACTGTCAAAAAGTTTAAATATTTACATAGTAAAATGATAAAGCATTAACGTTTTCGTAAATGTCAGCGAACTCGGGCCGTCGTTGCACTTCCAGTGGCACGACGCGACGCGACATGCAAATGGTATTCAGAATATAAAATTTTGAATTTAACAATTATTCCTTTGTTAATTTACATATCGTTCATATTTAATGAGATAAATTTTTTTTTTTTTTTTTTTTTTTATGGATAACTGATGGCAAACGAGCAGAAGGACCACCTGATGGTAAGTGGTTACCTTCGCCCATGAACATCTACAACACCAGAGGCGTTGTAGATGCGTTGCCAACCTAGAGGATACAAATGGAAGGGGAGGACAATGTAGTAGTCCGCTATCGGAACCACTACATTTTAGGGAAAGGATGGGTGGGATAGGGGAAAACCTGGCTTACATGCCATCGAACCGGAACACATCATAAGATATTTGGCGGTTCGTCTTTGACATGATAGTGGTCGCGAGCCAGACGGAGGACGAACCTCCTACCACCAAACAATTACCGCCAGTTTCTTCTCATTGGGTTTTTTATTAATATTCAAGTAAATATGTATAATTTAATAATTGCTCTTGTGGCGCTGGTGAAAGTATTTCATTTTACATGACAGTAGTGGTTTTGATTTTTTTGGGGAAAAAGAAAATATAAGAAAAATATGATTCAAATATAAACATATTTTATAGGTTTACATTCTATCAATTAATGCTATAGTTTTGACGTGAAAGCGTAAGAAACTAATTTATATTCACATTTTTTTTTAGTATTTTCATTTTCTTGCTCTGGTAACAATGTAAAACGCGGCGTTGAGTTCTGTCACTCAGCACGCAATGCATCAATTCAACGGAAAGCGGGGAACAGAAAAACTTAAGAGAACGGAGTGTCTTAACATTAGGTTTTCAGGTTCCCTCTGCCTACCCTATGTGCGTAATACAGGGTGAAATAATAAAAAAAGCTCTATACTGGCCATAGCATGTATACTAAATATGAAATACGGACCATTACATAGTGACCCTAAATAATTTCAATAATTGAACTATTAATTATGATTTGTCTACAAGCAATATGTTAAATCTAGTGACTGTGTCCAAATTAATATATTCGCTCGGGTCAAGCGCCAGCCGGGGTCGAGGGCCATTGTTGTTTCAGAGTTAATTATTTGTTCGTGAATGCTGTATGCCAATATTTACGATGTGTTAGGGAGTTAGGACGTTATGGACGCGAAAGTTAGACTTACTTTTGATTTGTTTTATATTGTTTTATGTTTGTTTACTGATATTGTATTTGTTGTGTTTTTCTTGATACACGTAGAAGAGCGTAGTGTTAAGACACTCTGTTCGCAATATTCTGACTGAAACAGAGATATACCTGCCAACTAACCTAACTTCACGCTTTAACCCTAGCCAGGTAGTCAGAGAGAACGAAGCGCCAAACGCTACCGTCCCTGCATATACCTCTTTCACCTCGTTCACAGTCATTAACCTTTTCTTGCATGCCCTAACAGTGATATTATTTATTATCACCACAAATGACGATTCGAATTCACAACCAGACATAGTCCACTGTAACGATGGCCTTACAATCATTATATTTAAATATTCTATCATCTTAAACATAAAAAACCTATGTTGTCACTTTATCTTTAGACTTGATCTGAAAAAAGCCTTGCCTACAACTATAAAGGAGTGTCTAATCACTTGACTGTTAGATCTTAGCCAACCACGTACTGAATATTTTTTTCTAGTTTCACGCTGTATCTCGCACATAGCAGGCAGAGGGAACCTAAAAATCTAGTGTTAAGACACTTCATTCTCTTAAGATTAATTTTTTTGTAAATATTGTAATAAAATCTAAAATATAATATATTCATACACTTTTACTTCACAACACATTATTGTATAATAGTCTGTTTCGCTTTAAACATCATGAATACATTCTAGAGTCCCTGAGGGCATAAAATACTCGTATACGCAATCTGAAGCTCTCGCATCAAGCTTATTCATTATTTGCTTGTAAATTTTGTTTTCACAATATTTGTAATATATGTAGTAACTTTTACGAGCGTGTTATACTGTGGTTCTTTGTGGTGAACACATCCTTTAAAGGCAACCACTTTGAATCTCAACTGCGCTCGTCTCGGTATTTTTAAAAACTTATGATATTTTACGTGTTCAGCGTATTTTTTTTTTTTTTTTTATGGATACCGGATGGCAAACGAGCAGAAGGACCGCCTGTTGGTAAGTGGTTACCTTCGCCCATGAACATCTACAACACAAGAGATGTACTAGATGCGTTGCCAACCTAGAGGATACAGATGGAAAGGGAGGATAATGTAGTAGTCCGCTATCGGAACCACCACATTTTGGGGAAAGGATGGGTGGGAAAGGGGAAAACCTGGCTTACATGCCATCGAACCGGAACACATCATAAGATATTTGGCGGTTCGTCTTTGACATGATAGTGGTCGCGAGCCAGACGGAGGACGAACCTCCTACCACCAAAAAAATTTAGAAAAATAGTAGATGTATAGGCACGCTTTTTTAAAGATACGCGCGAAATGTTATTATTTAACCTGTAGGAGGTTAAAGTGAAGTAAATAAAACAGAATTTAATATATAGATAGATGAGTAAGTTTCATCTCTATGCAAGGCACTCCGTTCCCCAATTTCCGCTGAATTAAAGCGTTGCGTGTTGAGTGACGGAACTCAACGCCGCGGTTTGTTACCAAACTCAGAAAATGAAAATACGCTTTTACATTTCCTGGAGTGAGAATCGAACCCACAACCTGTCGCCTTTACAGTCGCACGCTTGTGCCTCTGCGCCACGACAGGCGTTAATCAGAACTTAAAGAACGAGTAACTTATGACAACTGCTACCAATACAAATTCAATAATATATATATATATATATATATATATATATATATATATATCATTATATTCCTATATTTTAAGAGGCAGCAGTAAATGAAGTGCGCTTTCTATTTCATTCCTTTTAGTGTCAATGGGATATAAAGTACACTTATACTATAAATCCTTGTATGTTCTACGTAACTTTTATTGAGAATCCTTTGAAAACTGTAGAAGCGATTGTAAAGGCCTTTATAATAACTATATAGTTAGGAACTTCAGTCAAAGTGCTTTTATATCCAATAATAACACTTCGACAACAATAATCAATAGTTAATACGAGTATGTGGATTATACAATGTTTACTTACATGTAATATATCAGTATTATTATTATACAGAAAATTTTGACGCAGAGGCCAGCGTTCGACTTTAAACGCGATAGGTTCTGAGTTCGATTTCCACTCCAAGAAATGAAAATATAAGAATCAATATCAAAAACGCGGCGTTGAGTTCCGCCACTCAGTACGCAATGCCATCAATTCGACGGAAGTGGGGTTCTTTTACTCTGGTTCCCTCTGCCTACCCTGCTATGTACGGGATACAGCGTGAAGCTATAGCTTAAGATACAGTAATAATATTTGTACAACAATAATCTGTAGTTAATAGATGGATTATACAATGTTTACTGGTGTGTAATCATAGCTTCACGCTGTAGCCCGCATATAGCAGGGTAGGCAGAGGAAAGTTAGTGTTAAGACGCTCCGTTTCCCACTTTCCGCCGAATTGAGGCATTGCGTGCTGAGGGGCGGAACTCAACGCCGCGCTTTGCCTTGTTACCAAACCCAGGAAACGAAAAAATCTATTTCCTGGAGTGAGAATCGAATCCACAACCTGTCGCACACCACGTGTTGCACAGCAAAATTCAGGCCAGTGGACATTATGTCGTAGTAGGAAAACATCTTATTGTAAACGCGATTGTTTGTGGGTTCGATTCCCATTCTGGGGAATGATTGTTGAGTTGATTGAACTCCTACCTACTCATCACACAATACAAACTACTCAACATCCCAACAAATCTCGATTTCAGATGGAAAGTGGAAAGTGTTTTGATATTAGTTTCTCTCTCACTGCTCTGTTATATGGGAAAATTCGTTAAGTTGAAAAAATATTAGAGAGAATTTTTTTTGTGTCTGTATCAAAAATATGTTTCGTAGAATAATACATAAAGGTAAACTTATTCAATTTGCTTTCTGATGTATACCATACATACGTGAATTAAAAAAAAGTTATGGTTTTTTAATCGATTTAAAAAAAGGAGGAGGTTCTATACGAACTTTTCACTGAGTAAACCAGTTTTCATGATTATTTTTTATATGATAACTAGTACATCTAATGCGGTACCATTAGGATTTAATTAAGATCTGAGGAGTGGTTTTTGAGTAATTCGTAATAATATTACATTGAGTTCGAATCGAGCTTTTTTTTTTGTTGAAATATAAATTATTCTATTTCTTAAATCTCTAAAATTATACACACATACATAATATAAGTTCAATTTATTCGAAATAGAGAAGTAAAACGACAAATAACCGACCCTATTTAATTAAAGCTAACTTCTAAAGGGGTTAAGCACCGATAGCCGTGGCCGCCCACGTCGCCTACCACGCTTAGTTTTAGAGATTTGGGTCGGAAATATTCACCCTTAAAACGTTTATTTATGTGTACATTCAATTTAGGTTAGAATGTCATCTTAATTGCTATATTAAATATTTACTTTTTTTTTTCATTTTTAACGCCAATTACGCAATGAAATTTGTTTATATTGTTAGAAATCATAATCTATTTTTTTAAACTTAACGCTGTATCCCGCATATAGCAGGGTAGGTATAGAGAACATGAGAACCTAGTGTAAAGACACTCCATTCCCCACTATCCGCTGAATTGAGGCATTGCGTGCTGAGTGGCGATTCTCAACGCTGCGCCTTGCCTTGTTACCAAACCCAGGAAATGAAAACTTCCATTTCCTGGAGTGGGAATCGAATCCACAAACTGTCGTGTTTACAGTCGCACGCCTGTACCTCTGCGCCACGACAGGTGACAGCTAGGGGTATTATCACCCTCCTTCCTTTTTATCGTTGACTATCAACTAGAAAACATCACTGACCATACTCTGACCGAATTTCAATTTTAATATTTTTCGTAATTTCTAACTTAATTGTATTTCGATATTCTTTTGCTTCCATCGTGGCACATTAGAACAGTATTTGACAGTAACTGCGATTGGTTGTGAGTTCGTTTTCCTCTCTCAATGTCTTGACATCAGGTTCTCTATGACTGAGGACAAAGCGTGAAGCTGTTTCTTTTTGGAAAATGAAGTCATTGTGTAGAGATCAGAAGGTAAATGTTTCGATTTGTTTTGCGTTTGTTTGTGTGGTAGATATGTATAATAATTTAGAGTCTTAGTTTTGGTTATTCCCTGCTTATCAAATAAAAATATATTTTATCGTTATTTAGAAGTTTATTAAGATGAGGTCTACGTACGCAGTGGCACAGCGTCTGAGTGTAATCACTGTAGGTTGTGGGTTTGATCTCTATTCGAAGACATAATTATTTAAATTATATTCCTTTCTTCACTGGTAAGACAAAACACGACGTAGAGTTCCATTCTCAACGTCAAGGCAGAAAGTGAGGAACGTATATATTGCCTTGATAGTCAAAGTCAAAGTCAAATAATTTTATTCAAAATAAGAAGTTACAAGCTTCATTTTTTGAACGTCAAATAATTTACCATGTATGTTCTCTCTTCCTGCTATGTGCAGAAATGAATGAAATTTCAATCTACTTTAAAAACATGAATTTAGCACACTTCTCTTGTGACTACTCACTTCCGATGAGAACTTTGAATAACTAATTCTAAGCCGGATATTAGTTCGTGCATGCTTTACATTTGAAAATTTTCAGGACGATAGGCAAACTCGTTTTACATATTATGGATGTATCTACTAAGTATGAATATATCTCCAATGGTTCCACAAGACACTCCGTTCGCAGTTTTCTATCTGAATTTGAGACACTGCGCGTTTAGTGGCGGAACTCACCGCCGCGTTTTTCATAGTAGAGCGGAGAAATTAAAATAATATAAATATAATCATTCCCCGAAGTGAGAATCGAACCCACAAATGATTGCATCTACAGTTAGACGAGATCCCACTGCGCCGTATTGGCCTATTCGCATAATTTTAGTTCAGACAAAAATATCACAATAGAATTGTAAATTATTAAACAACTATTGAATTTTGACTGTTATTTTAGTAGGAGATTGAAAATCGCACAATTTTAAGAAAGTATTTACTTGACTGAATGATATTATTGTAGGTGGAAATTTTCACAAATAAAATGAATACTTATAATACAAGTCTTTTCTATCATTTGCTATATAAAACACAGTGTTAAACACCATTACCCAGTAAATAACCTTACTAAGCTCTACTAGTTTGGACAGGTAAAATTATAAATGGTGGATTATAATTTATGACTACATTTTAAAATACCTCGCAAAAACAGGAGAATGGTACTTACATACATACGCTGTATCCCGCATATAGCAAAATTAGGCAGAGGGAACCTAGTGTTAAGACACTCCGTTCCCCACTTTGCTTTGTTACCAAACCCAGGAAATGAAAAATTTCATTTCCTGGAGTGGGAATTGAACTTACTTAGTATCCTATATCTTATTATGATGTATCAGCTATATTACTGTATCGCTTCATCTAAATACGTTCAGTAGCTATAGCTTGAACGGTCAACAAAAATTTTCACATTCAAAACATTAGCAGTATTAAATTAACTGCCAATTAAATGTCATTTTACAAGTGTTAGCCGAACAAAACCACATCAGCCACAGTAACATGCGTTTATAAATACAAGTTCATTTATTATAAAATAGTAACAAGCAATAATTTTCAGTTTTCACGAGGTAATTAAAAATTCCAGGCTATATTTTCGTCGGTACACCGCGTGCAAACCACAACAATAATGTAATTAGCAGCGAGCATTTCTATTAAAATTAATAAATTTTGAAATGCCCATCCAACCTTGGCCTTTAGCGACTGGAGGTAAAGTGCGACGTCTCGCTCAACACCTCTATTATGAGATCTTTAATTTTCGCGAATTTTACACATATTAAATGAAACAATTTTTTTTTTAGCTTCACGCTGTATCCCGCATATGGCAGGTAGGCAGGCACCTGAGAACCTAGTGTTAAGGCAATCCTTTCTCTTTCAACGCTGCCGTTCCTCGCTTTCCGCCGCATTGAGGCATTGCGTGGTGAGTGGCGGAAATCAACGCCGCGCTTTGCCTTGTTACCAGTTCCAGGAAATGAAAATACTGAATTTAATTTAGAAATTTAAATGAAACTATATATTTTATTAAAATAGAGTCCATCGCGGCGGAGTAGGACAGCGTCTGTAGCTTCAAGTAAAATGGACTACAAAGTACAATTATTAAGACTAACTAAAAAATTACTTGTCAAATCTTAACTAATTTTAAAGGGGACAACATCAGAAGCACTATCATATAAAAAAGTTATAAAAATTACTTCACCTAGTAAAACGTTATAGGTCAACACACATAAAAAAAAAATACAGTCGAATACTCTCCTTTTTTGAAGTCATTTAAAAATTAATATAACTTATCCTTATAAATAAATATTACGCTTATTGTGGCGCAGAGGCACAAGCATGCGACTGCAAACGTGACTGGTTGTGGATTCGATTCCCACTCCAGGAAATGTAAGTTTAATATTTTCATTTCCTGGGTTTGTTAACAAGACAAACAAAGCGCGGCGTTGAGTTCCGCCACTTAGCACGCAATGCCTCGATGCGGCAGAAAGTGGGGAACGGAGTGTCTTAACACTAGGTTCTCAGGTACCCTCTGCCTACCCTGCTACAGCGTGAAGTTAAAAAATAATTTCTGTTACCATATGAAAATGTTATGCATAAAAGTTATTAAGAAGCAATTTATGCTAATAGATATGAGCTGAATTTCACTAAGGCAGACTAAAAGGGCATTGTTTTATTATTCTTAATGAACCCGTCTCATTAGTCTCATGAAGATCATTAGCGTTGTGATTGATAGCATTTTCATAGTGAGCCGTTACATTTATAATATCTATTCATATATTATTTCGTAGGTACGAGTTACGTTGTTAAAATATATACATACATACATACACAGCTTCACGCTGTATTTATAGCAGGGTAGGGAGAGGGAACCTGAGAACCTAGTGTTAAGACACTCCGTGCCCCACTTTCCGCCGAATCGAGGCATTGTGTGCTGAGTGGCGGAACTCATCGCCGCGCTTTGCCTTGGTACCAAACCGAACAAATGAAAAATTCCATTTACAGGAGTGGCAATCGAACCCACAACCTGTCGCGTTTACAGTCGCACGCTTGTGCCTCTGCGCCAAGATAGGTGTTAAAATATTTATATATAAATTATTTTCATTTTTTTGCTCAAGCGAAACGTGGCGCTAAATTCCGCTAATTAACTCGAAAGGTATCCAATTCTTAACACTCGATTTTCTCTGACGGAGTAGCCGTTACACGGAATATAGTATTAAAAAATTGTTAAATCACAAAATTGTAATTTAAAGTAATTAAAAATATATACTTCTTGATTCTTTCACTAAATTCATACTCATAAAAGAAAGGTATTAAAAAAATTGGGTATCAATCAAATATCTCATTTCGTCTAACCAAGCTGCGTAAAAAATATATTATGCCCAACAAATATCTAAAACAGACAAAAAAATTATCCTAAATATAAACCCTACCTCAAAATTTACCCCAAATCTACCCCAAAATAATCATATTGTTATTTGCAAATTATTAAACCAAGGGGACAAAACAAAAGTTATTTTCAAAAATAAATCCTCGCATCTTAATACGAAAATCAATAACAGAATGAATTTAATCTTTCTTAATACCGCAAATCTGTGAAAGTTTCATCTCTGGTGGTTTTCCCCTAATCCTCCTTCACGGTTGATTATTTATTTAATTTTTTTCATATTTGACGCAAACTTCGCCCCGAGGATATCACGAGATTCGTTTTAAAGGAATGAGTTTATGAACAGAAAAATTCTTTTACTTGAAAATAAAATTATTTACTCAAGTGTATATTTTGAAAATAATGGTATATTAAATAATTGAAGACATCGTGGTGCAGTGGGAAAACGTCTGACTGTAAAAGCTTGGTCATGAGTTCGATTCCCACTCGGGAATATTTCTCCGTTTTGGTAAGACAAAAAGCAACGTTAAGTTCCGCCACTCAACACTCAATGTTTTAAATTTTGGTGAAAAGTGGACATTGGAGTGTCTTAAACATTACTTCTTGCTATATAAATATAAGTACTAATGTTACAAATGCGAAAATTGGTGAGGATGAATAGATGTTTTTTGTTACTCTTTTACGTTAATAAATACTGGCCGATTTAGATGAAACTTTACAGTAACATAGTTTACGCAAAAAACTATTTTCTAGTTTTAATTTATGTTATAAAATATTGAATTGTCACAACGCATATCGTGGCGCAGAGGCACAAGCGACTGCAAACACGACAGGTTGTGGGTTCGATTCCCACTCCAGGAAATGTAAAATTTAGTATTTTCATTTCTTGGGTTTGGTAACAAGGCAATGCGCGACGTTGAGTTCCACCACTCAACACGCAATACCTCAATTTAGCGGAAAGTGGGCAACAGAAATGTTGAAAGAGAATGGAATGTCTTAACACTAGGTTCTCTGGTTCCCTCTGCCTTCCCCGCTATATGCGGGATACAGCGTGAAATTAAAAAAAAAATATATTGTCATTGAATCTACATAGGTAGATGCACGTAAAGCCAAAGAAAGCATATTCATAAATATTAATAAGCTTGCAACCTCTGAAACAAAAATATTACCTTACTATAATATATTTTCTAAAACATATATAATAACATCCTACACCTTGTTTATGCTAAAAACATATACAAAAAACCAGACAAAAAAATCATTAAAAAGCATTCTCACGGTAGGTAGAAATCTCATCAAGGGGTGTGAAATACGGGCGTTATCCGTTCATACAAAATACCCAATAAACATAAGTGGAATGGCAAAAGTTTGCCTCGTGGGGCTGCACGGAAATTTTCAGGCAACAACCAAGTCATTTACATGCCGACTTACGAGTGTATATTACGAACGCGTGAAGGAATTTTTAAATAAAATTGACCTACTCTGTTGTAGATACTGGTATAGTAACGTTGTCTTTTTTAACTCAACTTCAAAAAAGGAGAAAGTTTTCAATTTGACTGTATTTTTTTGAATTATCGCTTATTTTTTTACTGGGAGAACCAATTGATGATTCTTTTTTATGCGATAGCTATTGTTTCTGATGTGATCCAATTAAAATACACCAATACCTCGCTTTGCGTCGTTTCGGTTTCGTAAGGTGATGTGGTGTGTTGTGCTTTTTTAAAAAGAGAATAATAAATTTACATATGTAAAGTTTTCCGTGGTGTTTTTAGTTAAAAAAAAGATAATTATTTTCCCAATTTATTTATTGGCAGAGTTATATTCCTTTTTACATAAATTTGTAATTTTTTTACCCAAATATGACGGAAAAGGGCGCTGCTGGTAGAATTGCCAAAAGTACTAAAAATCTATCAGCTTGGAGACAAAATTAGATATTCTGTGACGATTTGATAAGGGAGAAAAGGCTGTGGAGATAGCAAAGGCTCTTGGTTTCGCTACAACAACTGTCAGAACTATTAGACATTGAGATGAATACGTTTTTTGTATATTATTTTTGTTTGAAAAATTTTACTTTGTTCAATTTTATTTTTAAAAGGTAGTATTTTCGTAAGCCTGGAAACTATCTTCGATCATTAAATGGATTGATTTAGAAAATCCATTTTCACTTTGCGTCGTGTTTTTTTGGAACGTAACTCCGACGCAAAGCGAGGTATGGGTGTATAGTTAAGATATGACAAGTACTCTATCAGATATTCCTAACAATTATATTTTTTATTGCATTTTATTTGTAGACAGTTTACTTTTATTTTTTCAATTTAATAATTATTGTTTAAATATCAATAGAGAACTATTGTAGCGCAGTGGAACAGACTCTCACTATAAACTCGATTGATTATGAATTCGAATCCTAGTCAGGACGAACGATTATATTTCAATTATTTTCATTTCCACGGCTTGATGAGTCAAATCACAGCGTTAAGTTCCGAAACTCGACACGCAATGCCTCTAATTTAGACGGTAACAAAAAATTTCAGTATCTTGACACCTTGACCTAATATGCGGGCAAAGGCGTGAATCTAAAAAAAACTTTTTTTTTTATCTTCACGCTGTATCCCGCATATAACAGGGTAGGCCGAGGGAACCTGAGAACCTAGTGTTAAGAAACTCCGTTCCCCACTTTCCGCTAAATTGAGGCACTGTGTGCTGAATGGCGGAACTCAACGCCGCACTTTGCCTTGTTACCAAACCCAGGAAATAAAAAATTCCATTTCCTGGAGTTCGAATCGAGCCTACAACCTGTCGTGTTGACAGTCTCACACTTGCGCCTCTGCACCACGACATCCACCTTAAATAAAATAAAAACATCATTACACTCACTAATGAAACAAACTTATTGTATCATAAATTCTCCTACACCGTGTTTCTAATTTCACGTAACATGTGTAACTCACGCTTGCGAAGAAATTTATTACGCGTATAGACAATATCGGCGTAGGGACGAAATGCAAAGTAAATTTGCGTCTCGTTCGTGTTTATTGGGCATTACGCAGGCGAACAGCTTGAGCACGTTTTGTTTAAGATATTATTATATACTGTTTGTAGGTGAATGTTGTAATTGGATTGTTTATTGTATAGTAATTTTAGACAAATTGAATTAAAATGAAATTATTTTATAGTTATTATGTTTGCGCCAAGATGGCGTTACAAGTTGAAGTATATTACGATTTAAGAAGAAAGTATAGGCTTTCTATATTAGTTTTTAAACCAGATAAAAGAGAAGTTTCGGCTGAAAGTGGGGAACGGAGTGTCTTAACATTAGGATCTCAGGTTCCCTCTGCCTACCCTGCTATATGCGGGATACAGCGTGAAGCTAAAAAAAAAGAAAAGAAAATATATTTTTTATAAGCCTCTATTTAACAACTAAATAAATCAAATAGTATATAAATATAATATTTATTTATTTATTAAGCAAAACCAAAAGTATGACATTTAGAAGACATTTAGAAAAGTATGACATTATGAATAGTTGACAAATAAATAATATAAATTTTAATATTAACGTTGAGGATACCCGTTTTCACGAAGTTATGGGACGGAAACGAATAAAATTTTAGCAATTGAAGTTTATATACAGGAAGAGCGCAGAATAGCAACATTTCTTTACAATAATGCATTAGAAATACATTAAACAATAAAGTAAATATCCACACTACAATATCTTTGCCATACTTTCTAGTATAAAGTGACATATACTTTGGTAAGGTCACGCGTAATGTATGCGTCAACGGGTCTGCTAGTAATATTTAATACTTATAAATGAATCTAATTTAAATAAATGTTATACTAAATGGCCAAAGAGAAAAAATCTAAATCCTTATATTCCTATTAAATTTGGAAATGCGAAAGTATGAAAAGAAAGATGGTTAGGTGTTTGTTCATTTGTTTTAGTCTATAGCACAAAAATTGCTGAACAGATCTACATGAAACTTTACAGTTACATAGCTTATACATCAGAATACCTCATTTATATGGATATTTACATTTTACAAGGAGTTTACATGGATTTCATGTAATTTGGTCATAATATAACAAAAAGCAAATCTAGTCTTTGATACGAAAGACGGGCACCATACAAATATATAGGAAAATAATTTATAGTCCCTCTCAAATCCTCTTCCTTGAGCTCCCCGAAGCGTGAAGCCATAGCTATGTAGTACATTGAACAGATCTCCATACAATACCAAATAATATGGAAATCCTCCCATGTTTCTCGTGTATCCTTGAAAGCAGGACGTGCTCGTAATGTATAATGTGAAAACAATTTTGTATCTGCCCTCATAAACTAACAAATTTTAATATCTACACTTGTTCGCTTATTCAATACAAATTTAATTCGAAATACTATTGTTTTGTTTTTAAATGATATTTATTAGTTTATATTTAGGGTTTCGTTTCAAACAGATAAAAACTACAAATGTAATGAAAATTTAATTAAATGAAAAAGCTATTAATACATATATATCTTCACGCTGTATCCCACATATAGCAGGGTAGGCAGAGGAAACTTAGTGTTAAGACACTCCGTTCCCCACTTTCCGCCGAATTGAGGTATTGCGTGCTGAGTGGCGGAAATCAACGCCGCGCTTTGCCTCGTTACCAAACCCAGGAATCGAACCCATAAACAGTCGCGTTTACAGCCGCACGCTTGTGCCTCTGCGCCACGACAGCCGTTAGGTAAAGTTATTATGACATCCAAATTGTCTTACATATGCCTCAAATAATCATTAATAAACTCTTCAAAATATATATTTTTTATAATAACAGAATAAATAAATTAAAATATATATACGATAGCAACATAAGTAAAGCTTAAAAGCAAACGCTATTCTATTAGTGTGTAAATCCCTTTATACTGGCGAGACTTGAAAACGAGATACACGAGTGTGAAGTGGCAGGGTGGTGGGAAGTGGGAGGAATGACGTGTTGCTTATGCCGGGATGTGCGGATAATCTCGGAAAAGAATATACGCGTTCATACATATATATGCATGAATAGAAAAACATATGATATAAACACAAATAAATAATAAATAACTTACCAACGAAATGATAAGAATAGATTTGAAATTATTTCTTTTGCAGTAGAAGTTAGCATGCGAGGCATGATAGCCAAATCTCTCTAAAATCTACTAAAAGATCTTGATCTGTCGAGAAATATAATCAGTTCACTTCTAGAGGCATTAGTAGAATCATATCTCGAAGATATATTTCGAAAGCGAAAGATAGACATATTACGAAGGGGGCATTAGTAGGATCTTTACAAATTTTGTTAGCTAGAGAGAAGAGCTCGGACAGTGGGGGCGAGCGTTATTGCGCATTTTGAAGGGCTTATACTTGGGTCGCAAGTCCCTGGCATTGCTCCGAGCTCCTCTCCCAGCAACGCGACGGACCCGGCAACGGAGCGGAGCGGAGTTTCTTGTCTTTATTTGCTTATGGAAATTATATATGCCTCAATTCGGCGGAAAGTGAGGAACAGGGTGTCTTAACACTAGGTTCTCCCTGGCTAACCTGCTATATGCGGGATACAGCGTGAAGATGTATATATGAAACTATTTATCAACAAATAAAATCATTTGTTTTTTTTTATAAAACGTGGCAAACAGCAAGACACATACATAATGGTAAGTGGCTACCTTCTACCCATGGACATCTACAGCACCAGAGGATGTGGAACGTATGTGTTTGTACATCTAGCTAGAAAGACCCTAAATCGTATCACTCAGGGAAAACCTATATAAACTATATTATGAAAGAACATTCTTTGCTCAAGGCTTTCTAGTTGACAAAGATAAAACGTAAAGCAAAAAACAACCAAACACGATCTTGTTGCGTTGGGATATAAATGTATTTGAGGGAGAGCTTACCTACGAGTATTTACTATTGATTATAAAATTTAATTTTAAATTGACAAGTATATTAAGTTACTAAAATTAATATTTTGTTTTAATAATGATACATTACGTACATATTAAAATCAAATATAAGATTTCTTTCTTTTTAACTTCACGCTGTATCCTGCATATAGCAGGGTAGGCAGAGGGAACCAGAGAACCTAGTGTTAATACACTCCATTCTCTTTCAACAATTCCGTTCCCCACTTTCCGCCAAATTGAGGCACTCAACAGAGTGGCGGAACTCAACGCCGCAAATATAAGATTAACAGTGTAAATCAAGTATCAAATGCATCAAATACCTTTAAACAGACTGCAATTAACTAGTATTTTCCTTTCTCAGTACTTACCTGAAAAGAAATACAAAACATTAAAAAAGTGAACAAGCCATCAAAAAAGCTATCAAAACATTAATAACATTAATTAAAACACAAATATTTTCTAATCCTCCGTAAGTTTGATCGCAGTGACAACAAAAAGGATTGTTCGTGTAATACCCCACTAAATAGCTAGGCAGTGGGAGATTAGCTTGGTACATACATATATATTGCTTCCGGGTAGACAGAATGAACCGAGCGATCATCTCGTGCTTTTTACTTTTTTCAAAGCTTTGCAAAGTGGTGAGAATGTGCAATATCTATTCATATTCACGATAGCAATGGCTGATAACTACTAGCATGCTATATATTCACTCATTACTTATTCATTACTCATTTTTATACAACACATATGAGTGACCTTTCAATGCCACTACTTTCAATATATATATATATATATATATATATATATAT